>RXON01003850.1:0-180073 GCA_009667805.1 Leptobrachium leishanense
GTGATTCATCATGAACCAGATAAGGGATGTCTAAAATGTCAATGCAGGAAGTGATAGAAGACCTCTTCACTCAACATTAAGTTGTGGTAGATATGTGCGTTTCATTTCGTTCTGAATCGCAATTCAGACGAATTTATGTCAATTTGTATTTCGGAAGCACTTCAGAAATAATGAATATATTTAGTCCGAAACAGAAAGAAAACAAAATGAAACAGTATATAACGAATTGATTTATTTTTTACAAATCGATTCATTATACCATTTCACTCAGACTCAACACCCCTGTCCTTTGATGCTGAAATAGGTTTCGGCAACAATGACAGCAGCACCAAGGGCTCCAAAAGGAAAAAAATCCCCCTGTCCTTGTGTCCTTGGTGCTGAAATAGGGTTAAGTACCAAGGACAGCACCCGCCAACACAGCCAGACTGGAGGAAAGAAAAAAAAAACGGCAAAGAAAAAAGCCTCATCTTTTTTAAATTGGGAATCCAAACATTTCACCTAAAAAATACTCAAAATTCCAAAAAAATCTATAAATAAAAATGCTTTTTCCTGCAAATGAAAAGAATAAATGGATTAAGAAAAAAAAAAAAAAAAAAGTGAAAATATTATTTTACATTGAAACCTATGGGATTTGCCAGTCGAACTGAATCATTCACTACTGCCAAATCGCACCAAACAGCACTGTATGTCACTGTTCATGGCCTGTGGTGCTGTATACGCTCATGCACACTGCACATTATTGTGAGGTTTATTGCTGTGGAGCTCTGTGATATGCTCATACACACTGCACATTACTGTGAGTTTTATTGCTGTGGAGCTCTGTGATATGCTCATACACACCGCACATTATTGTGAGGTTTATTGCTGTGGAGCTCTGTGATACTCTCAAACACACTGCACATTACTGTGAGTTTTATTGTGATTTATTTGACTTTATTTTAGAAGTATTTATACTGTTCTGGCACATCCCAGTTTCTCCCAACCAAATACTTGAGGTAATGAGCTGCAGTGACTTCATGGAATGTGCTCTCATTAGACATGTGCACAGCACAAAATTTCGTTTTGAACTAATGGATTAGTCCTAAAATGCAATTTATTTAGTTACTAAAGAAATTCGTTTTCAGTTCTTTAGTATGAAAACTAATTTCATTCATTCGAAAACCAGTGGATACAATTACTATTGTAGTGGCTCCTCAGAGGGCTGAGATCGCTGCTTATTGCAGTATCTCTCACTCTCAGCACAATGTGGACCATATTACATAGTTGGTGCTAACTAAGGCTAGGGTCAGAGTGGGGCAGTCGGAACGCGCGTGCAGGCGCACTAAATCACGGCGGCAGTAGCAGCACATAACGGCCAATGACGGCCAATATACGCAGTACGTGCGTACAAAAGTGCGCCGACACCACGCAACCGGCAAATGAACGCATTTTTATCAGAACGTGAAACCGCTGCTACTGACGTACAGAGTGCGCTGCGGCCGCATAGCGGCGTGTTTGCGTGATTAGGAGACGTCAGACGCTGCTAGTGTGCGGCCAACATAACGTTCAAACAGCCGGATTTCCCTAGACTTCTTTTTACCCCACCGTCATGAAATACGTCCAGAATTGCGCATCGTCTGACCACTTAAGCGTATTCCGTGAAAAAATGCGTGCGCACGCATCGACGTACATTTTGACGGTGGCTGCAGAAAATGCGCTCATCTGTCCCTAGCCTTAACCAGAGCTGTTGTAAACTTCCCAGAGCCATTATAACCTATGGAGGTTTTCAGTTTACAACAGCTCTGGTTAAGTTAGCACCAACATTGTAATACTGCCCCGTGTCAGGCAAAGCTGTTACAGTAACTGACTGCTGCTCATCACAGCGCTCAGAGTTTCAGTAAAACTAGTAAATAATATTTTTATATATAAGAGGTTAGAACAATATTATTTCCTTGTTTTACTGAAACTCTGAGCGCTGTTACAGTCAGTTACTGTAACAACTGAGCCTGATACATTGTACTGAGAGATAATGTAACAAGCAGCCGATCTCAGCGCTCACAGCCACTGGATTTAAAGGGCAAAAAAAAAAGGCTCCTCTCTGCATAATGTTTAGAACATCCTCCTGCATTAATTAATACCCCTCTTTGTATAATGTAGATAACATCCTCCTGCATTAATGTCCCTCTCTGTATAGAACATTCTCCTCAATTTATACCTTTCTCTGTATAATGTATATAACATCCTCCTGCATTAATACCCCTCTCTGTATAATGTATAGAACATACTCCTGCATTAATTAATGCCACTCTATGTATAGAACATCCTACTGCATTGGCATGTGGAGGGTGCAGAACTTCGGATGTTGCGATGTTGTGCTCTTCATTGCTGGTCTCCTACACTCATCAATGTAATATCACAAAAAGGACTGAAACTAAAATGTAGTGCATTTTATTTTAGTTTCTTTCGTTTTTTGTACTGAACAGTTTCGTTTCTCTTGAGTCATACTAAAACTAAATTATCCCAAAATTCGGACTAAGGCTAGGGTCAGACGAACGCATTTTTCGCGTCGACCGTGGAAAAGTGCGGTCGAACGAACGGACATATTTTTTCACGGAATACGCGGTAGCGGTCATACGATGCGCCTTTTCGTCCGTGATTTTGTACGGATCATCAATAAAACACTTTTTGTGTCTGGACGTTATGTTGGCCGGACATTAGCAGCGTCTGATGTCTCCCAATCACACACACACGCCGCTATGCGGCCGCAGCGCACTCTGTACGTCAGTAGTAGCGGTTTGACGTTCTCGAAAAAATGCGTTCGTTTGCCACTTGCGTTGCGCGGACGAACTTTCGTGCGGCCGTACTTCGTGTGTTCCCCGGCATTGGACGTCATTTGCTGCTAGCACGGCCGTGATTTTGTGCGGCTAAACGCACGTTAAAGCTGCGTTCGTCTGACCCTAGCCTTAATCGTTTTAGTACTAAAACGAATGCACATGTCTAGCTCTCATATCTTGTAGTTAGTGTCGTTTGCACTTGATGTAATGTTGGGCTGGTTTACTATTTGTCTCTAGGGCTGCTTTTTATTCAGTCTGGCCCTAGTAACTCTAATTCTACCTACTGTGTATAATATACGATCCCTCATAAACTACAAACCCCCTGACCTACAACCATGCCTGGTCCCCAGTAGTGATGAGCGGAACACCCCCGTGTTCGGTTCACATTCGAACTCAAACAACGGAAAATTTTTGAACGCGATTCGAACGCATTGCAAGTCAATGGGGCTCAAAAGTTAGAAAATGAAGGTTCCCTCCAGACGGCATATATGCAAGATATTGGTCATAAAAGGTGTATGGGGGTCTGGATAGTGCCGGGCAGCACCTCTACAGTATAATTAATGCAGCATATGAATCTACATACTGCCGGGCAGCACCTCTACAGTATGATTAATGCAGCATATGAATCCGCACCCTGCTGGGAAGCGCCTCTCTGTGGTATAATTAATGCAGCATATGAATCCGCACACTGCTGGGAAGCACCTCTACAGTATAATAATGCAGCATATGAATCCACACACTGCTGGGAAGCGCCTCTCTGCGGTATAATTAATGCAGCATATGAATCCACACACTGCTGGGAAGCGCCTCTCTGCGGTATAATTAATGCAGCATATGAATCTACACACTGCTGGGAAGCGCCTCTCTGCAGTATAATTAATGCAGCATATGAATCCACACACTGCTGGGAAGCACCTCTCTGCAGTATAATTAATGCAGCTTATGAATCCACACACTGCTGGGAAGCGCCTCTCTGCGGTATAATTAATGCAGCATATGAATCCTCACACTGCCGGGAAGCACCTCTACAGTATAATTAATGCAGCATATGAATCCGCACCCTGCTGGGAAGCGCCTCTCTGTGGTATAATTAATGCAGCATATGAATCCGCACCCTGCTGGGAAGCGCCTCTCTGTGGTATAATTAATGCAGCATATGAATCCACACACTGCTGGGAAGCGCCTCTACAGTATAATAATGCAGCATATGAATCCACACACTGCTGGGAAGCACCTCTCTGCAGTATAATTAATGCAGCATGTGAATCCACACACTGCTGGGAAGCACCTCTCTGCAGTATAATTAATGCAGCATATGAATCCACACACTGCTGGGAAGCGCCTCTCTGCAGTATAATTAATGCAGCATATGAATCCACACACTGCCGGGAAGCACCTCTACAGTATAATTAATGCAGCATATGAATCCGCACCCTGCTGGGAAGCGCCTCTCTGTGGTATAATTAATGCAGCATATGAATCCACACACTGCTGGGAAGCGCCTCTACAGTATAATAATACAGCATATGAATCCACACACTGCTGGGAAGCGCCTCTCTGCAGTATAATTAATGCAGCATATGAATCCACACACTGCTGGGAAGCACCTCTCTGCAGTATAATTAATGCAGCATATGAATCCACACACTGCTGGGAAGCGCCTCTACAGTATAATAATGCAGCATATGAATCCTCACACTGCCGGGAAGCACCTCTCTGCAGTATAATTAATGCAGCATATGAATCCACACACTGCCGGGAAGCACCTCTACAGTATAATTAATGCAGCATATGAATCCGCACCCTGCTGGGAAGCGCCTCTCTGTGGTATAATTAATGCAGCATATGAATCCGCACCCTGCTGGGAAGCGCCTCTCTGTGGTATAATTAATGCAGCATATGAATCCACACACTGCTGGGAAGCGCCTCTCTGCAGTATAATTAATGCAGCATATGAATCCACACACTGCTGGGAAGCACCTCTCTGCGGTATAATTATGCAGCATATGAATCCACACACTGCTGGGAAGCGCCTCTACAGTAAATAATGCAGCATATGAATCCTCACCTGCCGGAAGCACCTCTCTGCAGTATAATTAATGCAGCATATGAATCCTCACACTGCCGGGAAGCACCTCTACAGTATAATTAATGCAGCATATGAATCCGCACCCTGCTGGGAAGCGCCTCTCTGTGGTATAATTAATGCAGCATATGAATCGCACCCTGCTGGGAAGCGCCTCTCTGTGGTATAATTAATGCAGCATATGAACCGCACCCTGCTGGGAAGCGCCTCTCTGTGGTATATTAATGCAGCATATGGATCCACACACTGCTGGGAAGCGCCTCTACAGTATAATAATGCAGCATATGAATCCACACACTGCTGGGAAGCGCCTCTCTGCAGTATAATTAATGCAGCATATGAATCCACACACTGCTGGGAAGCACCTCTCTGCAGTATAATTAATGCAGCATGTGAATCCACACACTGCTGGGAAGCACCTCTACAGTATAATTAATGCAGCATATGAATCCACACACTGCTGGGAAGCACCTCTACAGTATAATTAATGCAGCATATGAATCCGCACCCTGCTGGGAAGCGCCTCTCTGTGGTATAATTAATGCAGCATATGAATCCGCACCCTGCTGGGAAGCGCCTCTCTGTGGTATAATTAATGCAGCATATGAATCCACACACTGCTGGGAAGCGCCTCTACAGTATAATAATGCAGCATATGAATCCACACACTGCTGGGAAGCGCCTCTCTGCAGTATAATTAATGCAGCATGTGAATCCACACACTGCTGGGAAGCACCTCTCTGCAGTATAATTAATGCAGCATATGAATCCACACACTGCTGGGAAGCGCCTCTCTGCAGTATAATTAATGCAGCATATGAATCCACACACTGCTGGGAAGCACCTCTCTGCAGTATAATTAATGCAGCATGTGAATCCACACACTGCTGGGAAGCACCTCTCTGCAGTATAATTAATGCAGCATATGAATCCACACACTGCTGGGAAGCGCCTCTCTGCAGTATAATTAATGCAGCATATGAATCCACACACTGCTGGGAAGCACCTCTCTGCGTGTATAATAATGCAGCATATGAATCCACACACTGCTGGGAAGCGCCTCTCTGCGGTATAATTAATGCAGCATATGAATCCACACACTGCTGGGAAGCACCTCTCTGCGGTATAATTAATGCAGCATATGAATCCACACACTGCTGGGAAGCGCCTCTCTGTGGTATAATTAATGCAGCATATGAATCCACACACTGCTGGGAAGCGCCTCTCTGCGGTATAATTAATGCAGCATATGAATCCACACACTGCTGGGAAGCGCCTCTCTGCAGTATAATTAATGCAGCATATGAATCCACACACTGCTGGGAAGCGCCTCTCTGCAGTATAATTAATGCAGCATATGAATCCACACACTGCTGGAAGCACCTCTCTGCAGTATAATTAATGCAGCATATGAATCCACACACTGCTGGGAAGCGCCTCTCTGCGGTATAATTAATGCAGCATATGAATCCACACACTGCTGGGAAGCGCCTCTCTGCGGTATAATTAATACAGCATATGAATCCACACACTGCTGGGAAGCGCCTCTCTGCAGTATAATTAATGCAGCATGTGAATCCACACACTGCTGGGAAGCGCCTCTCTGCAGTATAATTAATGCAGCATTTGAATCCACACACTGCTGGGAAGCGCCTCTCTGCGGTATAATTAATGCAGCATATGAATCCACACACTGCTGGGAAGCACCTCTCTGCAGTATAATTAATGCAGCATATGAATCCACACACTGCCGGGCAGCACCTCTACAGTATAATAATGCAGCATATGAATCCGCACACTGACGGGCAGCACCTCTACAGTATAATAATGCAGCATATGAATCTGCACACTGCTGGACAGCATCTCTACAGTATAATTAATGCAGCATAAAACAAAAAACCAACTGAACCGAAATGATCCGAATCACTGAAATGACCCGAATCACTGAATCAACCCGATTTATCGAATCGACTCGAAATTTTGAATCATCCAAATTATCATATCGAATGACTCGAAATTTCGAATCAATCCGCAAGATGTGGGAAATGTTTGAGCCACAAGGTGTGGGAAATGTTTATGCCCTATAGGCTTCAATGTTAAAAATATCACCGTTTTAATCCAATATCTAATAAACCGTTTATTATAATATTCTGCAGTAAAGATTCTCTTTATTTATAGATTTTTAGGATATTAAGCATTTTTTGAAATTTATTGAATTTTTTGAACTTTTTTCGAACGGCCCGAAAAGTTCGAAGTTCGGAAAATTTTCGAACGGCCAATGTTTGAATCGAACTGATTCAAACCGGCAGCCCATCCCTAGTCCCCAGTGCTCCCAGCAGAACATGAAATTATATAAACCAATCACAAGAACAGAGCACTGTGAGCAGCCGCGATAACAATGGCGATGCTTTCAGGTGGCCGGCACTGAAATTGCACTGAGCATGTCTAAAACGGCCTCAGCTTGAGCAGATTTCAAAAAGACCCCAAGTTCTTCCCAAGCTCATTAACTCCCAACAGTTTTCCCGAGTCAGCACGGAGGAGGAGACGTCCTGTAGGATTGTATTGTTTGTAGTCTATTTTAAATAAATCGCGCAGACCTCAGTCCTTTGGCGCTGCCGAGAGATTTTTACCATTTCTATTATTTGCAGTGATTACCGCCGTCACAGACGGTCCCTGGGTATGCGTCGCCACCACATGTATCATACAACCCACAAAACACGCAGAACACATTGCACATTCCACACAGACCGCAGCAAACTTCGAAACATTGTTTCTCCTGCGTCGCTTCCCTTTTTACAACAAATACAACAAATCACATTCCTTGAAGTGAAACTCACCGATGGTGAAGAGAGGAGCCCAGAGGAGAATCAGCCGCATAGTCTGTTAGTGTCCGTCACACATGGAGGTGCGATTTGTGTGGGCAACCGGGCATAGGCAGGTCCCACCTCACTCTGCACTAAACTTACAGATACTTTGTGATGAAACCTTCCTGTTTGCAAGAGTTTCCTTATACTAAGGAACCCGTCATCCACAATGTATCAGTGAACTCACGCTGACCTCGTGAAGACACAAACTATGTGACACCTCTGGCATGGGTTACAGACACCTCACATACTGGCACAGGAGGATACAGACCCCTCACATACTGGAACAGGGCTAGACACATATAGGCACTGGGGTACAGACACCGCGCACATACTGGCATGGGGGTACAGACACCTGAAATACCAGCACAGGAGGCACAGACACCTTAGATACTGGCATAGGGGTACAGGCACCTCAATGGAAGGTGGTGTACAGACACCTCAAATAATGGCACAGGGGGTACAGACATCTGGATCTGCATGTTCCATGATCTGGCCGGTCTACCTATCCATTCCAGTCCACGTGTGAGTAAATAAATAAACATTGTTACAGACGTGCTATTCTTTAATTTTACATTTTCCACATTTTGTTTCTGTATCCAGTCTAATTCTCCCGTGTTATGGTAGCTCAGGCGGGTTCCACGTACATGAAAGCCTTTCCGAGTCTGAATGCTCGATTTCTATCCCCTCTGTAAACACACCTAGAGGTCACGGGGAGAATGTCTCCTGCACAGGATCCTCACAGAGGATCTTTATTAATATTTTCCATCAATGTGTTTGTGTTGAGCTTGGTCACTTCTTCCATGGTCTCTCGATGTCAGGCTCGCGCCATGAAGGAGCCATGGCACAGCCTGTGTGTAGTGATATATTCCCAAGCGCTGGGGGTGAGCAGGCAAACAGACAATGGAGGCTGTATTGGCACAATAAGCTTGTATTCTAGAATCTGGTACACAGCAAACAGTACTTGCAAAACACAAAAATACAAGCAATGGCAAGTGGATTGTGAGCCATGTAGTCTCTCTCTCTGGATCCTTATGAGGAAAAACAGGAGCCTTAGGTAACAGTACCTTGATAGAAGGTCTACCTCTAGGAGAGAGCTGAGGGCTGGGAGCCACTTGAGAGTCTCTGGACCCACAGGACAGTGGGCCACGCAGTGGATCTTCCAGCAAGCAAAAACCAGGTCATGCAGACACAGCAAGGATGGAACAATACTGGTATACACGGCAAAGTGGAATCAATCAGGAGACAAGGAAAATAAACAAGAGGGAGCTCTCAGGACCTCTATAGGGAAGGGAATACACAAAATGAAAGAGCAAAGGGGAGGAGGGTGTGGTCTGGTTTTATGCAGATCCTCAGGTTCAGACACAGGAGTTAACCCTTAGGTGGGAAGCAGGTAAGGAGAGCTAGTGACCCAGGCTGACCACAGCAGGGCTGAGGCATGACAGTACCTCCCTCCTTACAAGGTGCACTCCGGGCACCTAGGGCATCCCCATATCAGGGAAGTAGCAAGGAGATCACCACCAACTATCAGAGTCTGAGTCTGGATCATCGTAAATGTCCTCTTGAGCATGCAGGGCCTGCTCAAAGATCTCCAAGTCCTCTTTCCAGACCAAAGTCCCGTTGGATGCCCAGACGCAGTCCTCAGGAGTAGGACTGTCCACAGGTGGCACAGGCGTGAGGGGTCTGCTGGTAGCAACTCCCACGATGATGCGTGTCGTAACTGGCTCCTTGGCTGCCAGGCATTGCTCATATACAACAAGCTCAGAGTCTGGAACGATGAAGCCATCAGAGGCTATGGACAGAGTCTGGATTTGGTCTGGTCGGCTTGGTTGAGTCTCAGAAGGTAGGGTGTCACAGCCATAGAACCCTAAATTGACTTCAGGTCTCTTAAGCAGGGCCCCAATTTGTTGTCCAGGACCACCTTGAGGATGCTTAGCAGTCTGGGGGGTCATGGTAGAGGCCACCAGGAGTAGAGCAACTTCTTGGTCAGTGGGGAAGGTGGGCTCCACACCCATGGGTTCTTCCTCAGTGGGCTCAATAGGCAGAGTCTCCATGTACTCGGCAATCGAGTCCTCCTTAGAAGTCTCCTCCTCCGAGGAGACCTCACGGGATGCAGGAGTTCGGCGAAGCTTGCCAACGTTGGTAGCCTGACGAGGCTTGACAGCAGTTGGAGTCTGACGGGACTTGGCAGCAACGTGGCGAAGCTTGGCAGTGACTGGAGTCTGACAGGACTTGGCAGCAGCTGGCCATGGTACAGGAGCAGCAGCTTGGCTTGGCACAGGAGCAGCGGCTTGACTTGGCACAGGAGCAGCGGCTGGAGGCTTAGAAGGTCTGATGGGACAGAGATCTATTCTGTGCAGATCTAACCCGCAGTAGAAGCATAGGTTCAGCCTCCTACGCCTTTCTCTCCGTGACTCCAGCTGGTTGCTGCTAGGGATGAGCCGAACACCCCCGTGTTCGGTTCGTATTCGAACTCGAACAATTTCAAAAGTTCGAATTTGAACGCGAACACACACCGAACTCAATGCAAGTCAATGGGACTCGAACGTTCGATTCTTAGAGTGCCCTTCAAGAGGGCATATATGCAAGATATTCGCCATAAAAGGTGTATGGGGGTCCGGGTATTGCCCTGGGGGTCAGGAGACAAGGACAAAAAGTTTTAAAAAAAAGTTTTTAAAGGAACAGAGAGTTTTCCATGAAATAAGGGTTAAGAATAAAAACAAAAAAAATCTTCAAATATCGTGCCTAGGAGGTCTCCATAACCTGCCCGTGAAGTGGCGGATTTGTAGGATGTATAGAAACATTTAAAAACAAAAAAATTACGTTTCAAATGACGGTAAATGCTTTTCCTTTAATCTATTCATAAACAACTGCTTGGGGCGGCAGCCTGTATGAAAAGACATTTTAGGATGCGCAGAAAACGTTTAGTGATTTTTTTGGCTAAATTATGGTGAAACTTATTCAGGCTTTGGATGAAAGTAACAATAGGTGCTTTAAAATTGGGCCTTAGTGTCAGCAACAGTGCCGTCACACCGTAACCCCTCTGTGGTATTGTGGAAGAGTGCAGGGTTGGACCCTGCGATCCAATATTAAAATGATATAAATCTGGTAATATAGGCGTCAGTGGCAGTGCATCCAAATATTGTGCCTTTGGTGGCAGCAAGTGCCTTCACACCGTAACCCCTTTGTGGTATTGTGGAAGAGTGCAGTGGTGGAGGTTTTGTGAATGTAGAAGAGATCCCCGATCTATTCCGTTACGTCAGCATCAGGGGATTGATAGCTGCTGATCCAGGACTGATTCATTTTTATAAATGTCAGCCGGTCTACAGAGTCGGTGGACAGACGCACTATTTTGTCTGTGGGATTCACTTCCACATTGAAGTTGCTGACTGCAAACCTATCTGCCAAAGCTCCCTGAAACCTCCTGACAATCTCCTGAATTCTCTACCAAAGACTCCAAGGACCCTCTGTTATAATCTGGACTTTCATTGCTTCATATACCGGTACCCTCCCATCCTGCTCCCCCTCTGCCCCCCATCTAGGACTCCCCATGTACCAGACCCTTTGCGGAACCCTGACCACTCTATTGCCTGTTCCTTGTCTGATTCTATGCTACCATGTTTATTTACAATAAACACCCTTTGTTATCCTGAACCTGCCTCCATCACTGCATCCTGGGCTCACAACCCCATCCTACTACACCAACCGCAGTCTACACGTGAAAGAATGTGGAAGTCAAGACCCTGTGAGCCCGCAGTGATCTGGTGGAGAACTTAAAATATGCCTTTCTAAAGATCCAGCAGTATCTGGACTCCCTGCTTGATTATATGCAGCAAAACCCAAGGGGCACCTCATCTAAGTTGCGCGTTCCTGCTACAGAGGGAGCCAGAGGACCGCTGACCCCAGAAGAAAAGGCAAGGAGGAGGGCGCTAGACCTCTGCTTCTACTGCGGGGGTCCCTTGCATCAAATATCGGCCTGCCCACTGCGCCCACCTAAGCCAGGTACGAAATGTTTTCCTACACCTGTTCCTGTAAAGCCTGTTTGTACCAAGCCTGCACCTGTCAAAACCACAAGGTTGGTTGTGAAACCAGTACCCACCCAGCAGGATCTCCAGAGGTCGCTGCCCCGCATCCAGCAGGATCTCCAGAGGTCGCTGCCCCGCATCCAGCAGGATCTCCAGAGGTCGCTGTCCCGCATCCAGCAGGATCTCCTGAGCTATCACCGTCACGGGGCCGTTGCTGCCGCCGTAAGGCCAAGCCGCTCACTGCCCAGCAGCAGGATGGTACCCAGGTCGCCGCAGAGCCATGCTGTACCCAGGTCGCCGCAGAGCCGTGCTGTACCCAGGTCGCCGCAGAGCCGTGCAGTACCCAGGTCGCTCAAGAGCCATGCAGTACCCAGGTCGCTCAAGTGCCGTGCTCCACCCAGGTCGCTCAAGTGCCATGCAGTACCCAGGTCGCTCAAGTGCCGTGCCTCACCAAGGTTGCCACCGTTGAGCCGTGCTGTACCAAGGTCGCTGCTGAGCCGTGCAGTGCCAAGGTTGTCACCAAGGGCGCTGCCCCTCAGTGCCTCGCCAAGGGCGCTGCCCCTCCGTGCTTCACCAAGGATGCCGCCGTTGAGCCGCGCAGTACCAAGGTTGTCGCCGTTGAGCCGTGCAGTGCCAAGGTTGTCACCAAGGGCACTGCCCCACCGCGCCTCACCAAGGGTACTGCCCCACCGCGCCTCGCCAAGGGTGCTGCCCCTCCGTGCCTCACCAAGGGCGCTGCCCCTCTGTACCTCGCCAAGGATGCCGCCGTTGAGCCGCGCAGTACCAAGGTTGTCACCGTTGAGCTGTGCAGTGCCAAGGTTGTCACCAAGGGCGCTGCCCCACCGTGCCTCGCCAAGGGCGCTGCCCCACCGCACCTCACCAAGGGCGCTGCCCCACCGTGCCCAGTCTATGTTCAGACGGCATTTTCTATTATGGCGATTGACCCTGCTGAACACCGGACACCAAGAAGAACCCCGCTTTTTTCCTTGACCACGGATGGGAAGATCGTGAAAACTGTGGATCTTCCAGCCCATGAGCGGGCTTTAGCCGTCCGGGGGTCGGTTCTTAAGGGGGAAGTAGTGTAAGGATCGACACGCTCTGGCCCCTGTCACTCATGCTAACCCTGCACCATGAACAATGCACCTTCCTGAAACCTCCTGAATACACCAGCATCCTAGCCCTAGAACCTCAACTGACCTCACCTTCCCCTGATTATCCCACTATATCAGGAAGCTACGCCCTCCAGAATTCACTTCCACATTGAAGTTGCTGACTGCAAACCTATCTGCCAAAGCTCCCTTAAACCTCCTGACAATCTCCTGAATTCTCTACCAAAGACTCCAAGGACCCTCTGTTATAATCTGGACTTTCATTGCTTCATATACCGGTACCCTCCCATCCTGCTCCCCCTCTGCCCCCCACCTAGGACTCCCCATGTACCAGACCCCTTTCTGAACCCTGACCACTCTATTGCCTGTTCCTTGTCTGATTCTATGCTACCGTGTTTATTTACAATAAACACCCTTTGTTATCCTGAACCTGCCTCCATCACTGCATCCTGGGCTCACAACCCCATCCTACTACACCAACCGGAGTCTACACGTGACACCCTGCCACTTAAACTCGGTTTAACTGCCACTTCGCCAGAGACCGAGAAGGAGGAGGAGGAAGAGGGAGAGGTGGTGGTGGAGCAGACAGACCTCATACAAGCAGCTTTCTGGAGGCGTGGTGGATGAACAAGCTCCAGCACAGAGCCCCATCTTGGATCCCTCCCAGCTGCAAGCAGAGTTAACCAGTGTGTCGTGAAGGAAATGTAACGGCCCTGTCCATGCTTGCTGGTCCACGTGTCTAAATCACATGCACCTTGCTGCTGACTGCCTTTCCCAATGACTCCATAACATTGTGTTCCACGTGCTGGTATAGTGCTGGAATGGCCTTCCGTGAAAAGAAATGTCGTTTTGGAACCTGCCACTGTGGTACAGCACATTCAGCAAACTCACAGAAGGAGGCAGAGTCCACCAGCTGCAAAGGCAGCAGCTGCAATGTGACTAATTTTGCTAATAGTTATCTGCCACCTCCACTCCCAGAGGTCCCCTCTGCCACCCTCTGCCGCTTCCTCCCAGCCACTGAGGAGGAAGTCCATTCCTTATTGTCCTCCTCACATCTCACCACGTGCCCGCTCGGCCCCATTCCCTCACATCTAATTCCTACCCTCTCCTCCTCCCTCACCCCTGCTCTCACACACATCTTCAACCTATCTCTCTCCACCGGCTCCTTCCCATCCGCCTTCAAACATGCGCTAGTTACCCCTTTACTAAAGAAACCATCCCTCGATCCAAACTCTCCATTAAAACTACCGCCCTGTATCCCGGCTTCCCTTCACATCAAAGCTCTTAGAAAAGCTAGTCTTCAACCGCCTCTCCCTCTTCCTGTCCTCCAATTCCTTACTTGACCCCCTGCAATCTGGCTTCCGTCCCCTACACTCAACTGAAACTGCCCTCACAAAAGTCACCAACGACCTTCTAACTGCTAAAAAACACGGCCACTATTCTATTCTCATCCTGCTTGACCTTTCGGCTGCTTTTGACACTGTTGACCACCCCCTCCTTCTGCAGACCCTCAGCTCTCTTGGTCTCTGTGACACTGCACTTGCTTGGGTTGACTCCTATTTATCCAACAGGTCCTTCTCTGTGTCCTTTGCTGGTAACTCCTCCTCAAGTCAGTGACTGTTTATCTGGCATCTCCTCCTGGATGGCCTCGCACCACCTAAAGATCAACATGTCCAAGACTGAACTCCTACTTATTCCTCCCTCCAATGCCTCCCCACCTCCTGTCTTCTTTATCACGGTGGAGGGTATCACCATCTCCCCATCAAACCAAGTTCGCTGTCTTGGAGTTACACTTGACTCTGCTCTTTCCTTCATCCCCACATCAAGTCGCTTTCCTCCTCCTGCCGCTACCAATTGCGTAATATTTTCAGAATTCGGCCATTTCTTACTGCTGTCACCACAAAACAACTCATACACGCCCTGGTAATCTCCCGATTTGACTATTGCAATAATCTCTTATCTGGCCTCACTTTGTCCCGCCTCTCCCCCCTACAATCCATCCTGAACGCCTCCGCAAGTCTAATTCACCTCACCCGCCGCTCTGTCTCTGCCGCTCCCCTCTGCGAGTCCCTTCACTGGCTCCCCATCCACTGCAGAATTAAGTTCAAAATCCTTATCCTTACCTACAAAACCCTCACTAACTCAGCTCCCCACTACCTGTCCTCACTAATCACCAAATACACCCCAGCCCGCTCCCTAAGGTCAAACAGCGACCTGCGCCTAGCTTCTCCCCGCATCACCTCTTCTCATGATAGACTGCAGGACTTCACACGCGCAGCCCCCATTCTCTGGAACGCTATCCCTCGTACGGTCAGACTTTCCCCTAATTTCTCTTCCTTCAAACACTCCCTTAAAACATTCCTATTTAGGGAAGCCTACCACCCAACTCACTGACGCAACCATCAATCGCTCTCACCTTGCAGTCCTCTCCTCCTGTTTCCAACCCCAACCCCTCTAGATTGTGAGTTCCTACGGGAATAGGGCCTCATCCCCTCTTGTACTGTTTGTCGGGTGTTGTTCGATGTGTTGTGGCCCGTCTGTACTGTGCCTATTGTACAGCGCTGCGGAATATGCTGGCACTTTATAAATAAAGAATAATAATAATAAGCTGGCATTTAGACGCTGTCCTTGGGGATGATTGGGACTATATTTTTTTCTTACGCTGCAGCAGCTGGGGCAATGTAATCTGACTGCGTAAATCTTCAGCTGATGGAATGCTGTCACATTGTGAGGAAGGACCTGGTACATCCATTACTGTAGCATCATCTCTGTCAGTGGAGGTTGGATTCAATGACATGGCAGAACATATAGTGGGGGTAGAGACAGATGAGGAGGACTTACGCAAAGTTTTGTGCCAACAGGATGTGTGGCAGGTGGTCATATGTCGCCTCAAGCACGTGGCACCCAAGCGTCCGGTGTCTTTCCCACGCTTGATCCTCATCTGACATAGATTACAAATCGCAATGGTGCGGTCTGCTGCACATTTCTTAAAGAACTCCCAGACAGCAGAGTTCCTGGATGTGTGCTTTGAGACAACAGCGCTCTACACTTGAGCAGGTCTGACATCTGATGCCCTGGACTGGCTACGGTTGGTCATAGAGGACGTTGTGCCTCGTGTTTGTTGTGCCTCCTCCTCACTTGACTCCTCTGTTCGATCAGGTGCCCAGGTGGAGTCAGTGACCTCATCATCATTGTCATCACCCCCTATCTCCTCGTCACTGGAGGCAACTTGGCAGTATGCTGCAGCTGCTGGGGCAACATGAGTACCAGTTATTTGTGTGTCATCACTGGCACCCCCTTCCTCTAGGTTGATTATACTCCCTTCCTCAACCTCAGAGATTGAATCAAAGCACTGTAGTTGCTGCGCATCCTCAAGCAGCATGTCACTGTCATTGTAGTCAAACAATTCAGCTGACTCCTCCGTGTGTGATAGCAAGGCTACGGCAGGAGTAGCTGTGGACATGGAGGCTGCATTTTATGCTTTGGCAGCTGAGGTGGACTGTAAACCACTACAAGCCTGACTGGCAGGGGACTGGGAGGATGAGGATGGCCTGGTTAGCCAATCCACCAAATCCTTTGTATGTTGCTGCTGCTTAAGACGGCCAGCACCAGTTAGAAAGGACAAGCGTGCCCCATGCAGAGGATGCACCACTTCCACCACGACCAGAGGCACAGCCTCCCGACACAGAGGCTGCTTGCCCTCTTATCTGTGTCTGGGAGCGTCTGCCTGTCCTTTTTGGTCTTTCTGACATGGTGAGTGATATATAGATTAAAGATATACAGAACTTTGATTCAACTCTGGTATAAAGATTTCCAGAACTCTGGTATAACTCAGTGAGACACTCTGATAGCTGGCAGCCAGTGACAAGACACAGATTACAATTCCCAGAAACCTCCTATAAATCAGTGAGCCCCCTGATGGGTGGCAGTGTGACAAGACACAGATTACAATTCGCAGAAATCTGCTAGAAGTATGTGACACCCCCTGATAGCTGACGGTCAGTGACTGAGAAGACACGGATTACAATTCACAGAAATTTTATGGAAGTATGTGACGCCCCCTGATAGCTGACTGTCAGTGACTGAGAAGACACGGATTACAATTTGCAGAAATTTTATGGAAGTATGTGACACCCCCTGATAGCTGACTGTCAGTGACTGAGAAGACACTTTCCACCACCAATTCCCAGATATCTGCAACAAGTGAGCCCCCCCAAATTGCTGCTATCACTGACTGAGAAGACACACTTTCCACTGCCAATTCCCAGATATCTGCAACAAGTGAGCCCCCCAAATTGCTGCTGTCACTGACTGAGAAGACACAATTTCCACCAATTCCCAGATATCTGCAACAAGTGAGACCCCTCAATAGCTGTCACTGGCAGTGAGAAGACACACTAACAGAACAATCTCCTCTCACTCCTGCAGAAAAACACGTGCTGGCTGGGCTAGGTTCGAGCCTTATATAGTGTGCTGCGGGACTTAGCTCTGTGAGCCCATGATTGGGCAAAATTTGCCCAATCAGGACTCTGAGCCGTAATTGGCATAGTCTTGCACTTGTCTTGCACCTAAACTGTGGTCAGGTGCAGGCTGTAGCCAACTACAAGCTTCAGGCCAGTGGAAAAGTGCATTGTGGTCCATTGTGGGCGAACATGCGGCGAACACGCGGAAATGTTCACAGTTCGCGAGCATGCGAACGGGCGATGTTCAAATCTCAATGTCTTTATGTTCTCTTTATTAATATTTTCCATTAATGTGTTTGTGTTGAGCTTGGCCACTTCTTCCATGGTCTCTCGATGTCAGGCTCGTGCCATGAAGGAGCCATGGCAAAGCCTCTGTGTAGTGATATATTCCCAAGCGCTGGGGGTGAGCAGGCAAACAGACAAAGGAGGCTGTATTGGCACAGTTTCAGACACAGGAGTTAACCCTTAGGTGGGAAGCAGGTAATGAGAGCTAGTGACCCAGGCTGACCACAGCAGGCTCTCAGGGCTGAGGCATGACACTCAAGGCTTCCTTCTGGAGATACGGTCTCCAGTGCTGCACACAATACTCCAAGTGAGGTCTCACCAGCGCTCTGTGCAACGGCATGAGGACTTCCCTCTTTCTACTGCTAATAACTCTCCCTACACAAGCAAAGCATTCTGCCAGCATTTCCGAGCATTCTGCCAGCTTTTCCAAGCATTCTGCCTGCATTGTTTCATGTACAGAAACTGCAAAGGTTTGTGAACTGTGCCCTAAGACTGTTGCTTGTGGATTTTTTTCTATTTGAGAGCTCAGCATGCAGTGTCTATTTCTGTACATGAAACATTGCTGGCAGAATGCTCAGAAATGCTGACAGAATGCTTGGAAATGCTGGCAGAATGCTTTGCTTGTGTAGGGAGAGGTATTCGCAGTAGAAAGAGGGAAGTCCTCATGCCATTGTACAGCGCACTGGTGAGATGTCATGTTGGAGTATTGAGCAGCACTGGAGACCGTATCTCCAGAAGGATATATATATATATATATACACACACCTTAGAGAGAGTTCAGAGAAGGGTGACTAAAATGTACAGCTTGAAGGAGAAAAGTTACTAGGAAAGGGTTAATGAGATTAACATGTATAGCTTGGAAGAAAGACGAGACCGAGGAGATATTATAGAAACGTTAAACACGTAAAGGGAATCAACAAGGGGAGGAAGGGAGTGTATTTAAAAGGAAACAAAGGAGCAAAACAAGAGGACATACAGGGTTATTCAAAGAGATTCGAAAAGTCACCGCACGTTCGGTGACTTTTCGTTCTCTTCAATTCGGTTTGTTTTGCCGATCCCATTTCGGTGACCCTGCGGTGTATTCAGCAAGCACCACAGGGTCCCCGAATTGCAGGGAAAAGCTGCCGCAAACCCGACGAAATCGAACCGCAAAACCCACCGAATGCACGCCGAAAACCTGCAAAAACATCTAGATTAACCCGCCGAAAACCACGGAAAAACCCGAGCAGGAGCCGATCACACGCAGCGAAGCCACCGAGAATGCCGAGACCGCAGACATGTGAAGTGAATAAATTAGGAAAACAGTTTGTATGAATGTTTGAAAAGTGAAACGCTGTTTGCAAAGAAACTACTGAGCGAAAATGTCTGAAATTTACATATAATCCAATGAATGATAATAAAAAGGGCTGTTAAGAAAAAATAAGTAAAGTTAAAAAAAAAAAATCGGACTTTTAAAAAAAAAAATCAGAAAAATGCTTAAAGTATCCTAAAAAATATATAATTAAAGAGACTCTTTACTGCAGAATTTTATAATGAACGGTTTATTAGATATTGAATTAAAACGGGAATATTTTTAATTTGCTGAATTAAACAACCGAACAGCAGGGCATTAGGGGAACCTTTCACTGCTGGTTTGTGTTCTCTGAATAGCCGAAGCAGTGCTTCTCTATGGGGATTTCACTGCCCTCGAACAGGCACCGAACAGGCACCGTATGTGCAGGCAATTCGACAGGATTTGGTGAACTGCCTGCTCTCTGAATAGCCGAATGGCCAGGAAAGGTAACCGAACACTGATTTTCAGCGTTTGGTTACCTTTCTCAAGCAATTTGGATCTCTTTGAATAACCCTGATAGTGTTAGATTAGAGGGGCAAAGGTTTAAAAGTAACATCAGGAAGCATTATTTTACTGAGAGGGTGGTGGATACATGGAACAGTCTTCCAGTTGAAGTGGTAGAGGCCAAAACAGTAATTGAATTTAAGCAAGCATGGGATAGGCATAAGGCTATCCTAAACAAAAGATAAATCCAGGTAAAGTATCCATGTAATTGGGCGACTAGATGGGCCGAAAGGTTCTTATCTGACGATATTTTCTATATTTCTGTTTCCTCATACTCTTTCTCTTTAAGATCCTTTCAGTATTGCAGATTGGGTTGTATGTTCTTCCGGTTTCGTACAGTTGCGTCTTGGAAACTGACCGCAGGGCACCCTGCTCAGCCGCTTTAGTGAATGGTCGCTGGGCTACACGTCACCGTTAACAATTGAAGAAAATTCAATAAAAAAAATGACAAAAGTATTGCTGCTGGCTTTAATTAGTGGACGCTGGCTACGAAATGACAGAGAATAGGGAATTTCCCCTTACGGTGACATGTCGGGGCCATTCAGCTATTCAGAGAACAGACAGTTTGCCAAATTTTGTTAAATAGTTGATGAAATATGGTGCCTGGTCGGCAGAAGTGAAATACAGAGTCTGTTTGGTAGTGAAGTACAGTGTCTGTTCGGCGGCAGTGAAATACGGTGCCTGTTCGGCAGCAGGGAATACAGTGCCTGTTCAAGGGCAGTGAAATACGGTGCCTGGTCGGTGGCAGTGAAATACGGTGCCTGGTCGGCAGTAGTGAAATACGGTGCCTGTTCGGTGGCAGTGAAATACAGTGTCTGTTTGGTGGTAGTGAAGTACAGTGTCTGTTCGGCGGCAGTGAAATACAGTGCCTGTTCAAGGGCAGTGAAATACGGTGCCTTGTCGAAGGCAGTGAAATACGGTGCCTGGCCGACGGCAGTGAAATACGGTGCCTGTTCAAGGGCAGTGCAATACGGTGCCTGTTCGTGCGGCAGTGAAATACGGTACCTGTTCGAACAGCACTGTATTTCACTGCCGCCGAACAGGCACCGTATTTCACTGCCGTCGACCAGGCACCGTATTTCACTGCTGCCGAACAGCACTGTATTTCACTGCCACTGAACAGCACTGTATTTCACTGCCACCAACCAGGCACCGTATTTTACTGCCACCAACCAGGCACCGTACGTGCAGGCAATTTGCCATAATTTGAATTTGAATTTCTGATTAGCTGAATGACCCCGAAATGGCACCGTACGTTGAACTTCAGTGTACGGTTACATTTTGGAACTTTCTGAATACCCCTTTTGTTTTATGTTATATTTACCTCCGGGTTGTATTTATTGCCAGTAAAGAGTTTTCTGTGTTATTTTTATATTGGCGAGCCAGCTTTTATTTACAATCTGCAACAACAGGCCCGAAGAGGCCGGACACAATGGACACATGACTTTATTAACCCGTTATATTCCTCTGTGACATTTTTGGATAGTTGAGCGTTATGGCGGCTCAGCTTCCCGAAAAATTCACCAAATACTGAGCAGCTAAAAAGAGGACCTGACGCAACAGTGACATTTCAGAGGAGAAGTTTGGAGAAATGTCACGTCTGTTATTTTTACATTTATTGCAGACGAAAACCAAAGCCTGGAAATACAGAAATCCTCAAAACCATTATGCGAGGGTCCGTGTGTGTGTGTGCGTGTGTGTAATTATATATATATATTACACAGTGGCAAGAAAAAGTATGTGAACCCTTTGGATTACGTGGAGTTTTGCATGAATTGGTCATAATGTGCTCTGATCTTCATCTAATTCACAACAATTTGAAAAACACAGTCTGCTTAAAATAATACAACACAAACATTATATTGTTTCATGTGTTTTATTGACAGAACATGTAAATTCACAGTGCAGGGTGGAAAAAGTATGTGAACCCTAGCCTAATGACTCATCCAAGAGCTAATTGGAGCCAGGAGTGAGCCAACCTTGAGTCCAATCAGTGTGACATGTGTGGATGTGTTGCTGAAAGCTGTCCTGCCCTTTAAAAAACACACCAGTTTTGAGTTTACTGTTTCAAGAAGCACTGCCTAATGTGAACCATGCCTCGCAGAAAAGAGCTCTCAGAAGACCTATGATCAAGAATTGTTGACTTGCATGAAGCTGGAAAGGGTTACAAAAGCATCTCCAAAGCCTTGATGTTCATGTGTCCACAGTAAGACAGACTGTCTACAAATGGAGAAAGTTCAGCACTGTTGCTACTCTCCCTAGGCGTGGTCGTCCTGTAAAGATGACTGCAAGAGCACAGCTCAGAATGCTAATGAGGTAAAGAAGAATCCTAGAGTGTCAGCTAAAGACTTACAGAAATCTCTGGCACATGCTAACATTTTTTGACACATCTACAATAAGGAAACATTAAACAAGAATGGAGTACATGGGAGGACACCACGGAGGAAGCCATTGCTGTCCAAAAAGAATATTGAAGCACGTTTGAAGTTTGCAAAAGAGCACCTGGATGTTCTACAGCACTACTGGTAAAATATTCTGTGGACAGATGAAACCAAAATTTAGTTGTTTGGAAAAAACACACAACACTGTGTGGAGAAAAAAGGCACAGCACACCACATCAAAACCTCATCCCCACTGTAAAACATGGCGGAGGGAGCACATGGTTTGGGGCTGCTTTGGCTGCTCAGGCCTGGACGGATTGTTGTCATTGATAGAAAAATGAATTCCAGAGTTTATCAAGACATTTTGCAGGAAAGCGTAAGACCATCTGTCCGCCAACTGAAGCTCGCAGAGGAATGGTGATGCAACAGGACAATGACCCAAAGCATACAAGTAATTCAAAACAAAGAATGGCTTCAACAAAACAAAATACGCCTTCTGGAGTGGCCCAGTCAGAGTCCTGACCTCAACCCGATTGAAATGCTGTGGAGCATACACCCTTGAGCGGTTCACACAAGACATCCCAAGAATATTGCTACACTGAAACAGTTTTGTGAAGAGGAGTGGTCCAAAATTACTCCACATCGTTGTGCAGGTGTGATCCAGGGCTCGAGTCCTGCGGGAACGCAGAGGAACGGCGTTCCTGCACTTTTCCCGCAGCAGGAACGCTGCAGGAACGCCCTTTGTCACTGCCAAGCATTTCCGCTTGACCCTGGAGGAGTGTGATTGCGGCTTCTCCCGGCCAATACTCACGATTCTACAGCTCTGCGTGTGATTGGCTGGTGTTAGTGCCGGCATGTGCGCTCTGTGTGTGAGGTCACACCTAGCGCGACCTGAGCCAGGAGGATCATTAGTGAGAAAATGACAGCTGGAGTCTGGAGAGGTACTGTCTCTGCCCCATTGCCGGCTTATCCTCCATGTTGGCCAGCGCAGCGTCAGGCTCATCATCCCGGCCAGGAGGAGATACATCCCAGTCCCAGCGGAGTCACGCTACCCTGCAGCCACCTCACTGTGCAGTCTCCCTGGGACTGTGTCTCCTCCCCCACCCTCCAGGCAGCGCTCTGGCTTTGGCATGATGTTAATGGTAATGCCAGGCAGACCTCGGGCCGCCTAGCTTGCCTACTGGGCGGCAGTGTAAGTTTGAGCCGCGGGCAGCTGCAGGCCCGCACAAGGGGGTTTTCGCACTGGCTGCAGCACATGCTGCCTGGCAGCCCCTGCGGCATAAAAACACATTCCCTGAGGCCGGGTCCACATGCTTAAGGGGCAGTGCGCAGGCAGCAGGAACCCAGCACTTCGAAAAACACAGTGAATTGTGCATTGCTTCCAACATCCCCGTCAGAAAGCCGTCCCAGAGGTCTGGGCCCTGTCCCTCTGCCATCACTTCCGGGTCAGCGATTACATCTCACGCTGATGCCGGAACGTCATTAAGAGAGGACGCAGCAAAGGATCCTGGAACTCCTCCACGTGCTGCAGCCGGAGCAACAGCGAGCAAGGCAAGCAGAACAAAAAAAAAGCTAATCTAGTGTAGCGCTCACTCCCGGAGGAGCCGCTGAAAATGAACCACGGGTCAGTCTCCCCGCACTAGGGAATAAATATGCTCCAACACCGTTGTGAGTTTTGTAATTTAAATAGTTTACTAAAATAGTAAGCAGACGTTGAGACACGGTATTCACAGATATTATACAGTACTTTCGTATCGCGGTAAAAACGCGTCGGAAAAAGAAACGAAACACGAGGCTTCGTATTTCGGAAGAATAAAATATTCGCAACCGAACAGAAAAAAGAATGCAATACCCGACAGTTCGGTAAACAAGGACACGTAGCGAACCCCAAAAATACATCTCTTCGTATTACGATAAACGCGCAGCGGAAAAGAGAAAAATATATTTACGTATCTTTACTCCCGTTCCGATTCGTAACAAAACGAGTCCTGCACAGGCATTTAAGTCCCGGAGTGTAAAAGGTGTGTATGTGTGTGTGGTACCCGGGTACTGTTCAACTGGCCAGTGAATTTACTTAAGGAATGTCTTCGACTAGTCAAGTTGGGCCTGTGGACTTTAAAGAGAAAACAGCAGTGTGTCTTAATTACATACGGCCTTGGAGGCCTCTCACCCATCCACCGGTTGCTTTAGGCTCCGCTGACCCAGGACGTCTTCCGCTCATTTTGACTGGGGATACTAGCGGCCGGATGTGTTGTCTCTCTCTCTCTGTTGCTTGTCCACGACTTGTCCCGCTCACCGCCTGCTCTCCGTATCCGATCAGCTCGCGGCAACTCCTCACTCGAGGTCTTTGGTTACTTTGCTCTGCAGCAATTCTCTGGAACTTGGAGGTCTCCTTCTCTTAGGCTGAATGACCCGATAAGGAACTGACAGGTCTCCTCGGGCTCTCTAGGCCTCCGCTCGATGTCTGCACTGCGTCTGCTCTCTCTCGTTCCCTCGCGCGTTCTCCACGAGGTTCGGGAAGTCAGCGTCCTGTGTCCCACCCACTTCCTGTGTCTTTGAAAGCACGCCGGGAAATGTAGTCCCAATGTCCAGTGTCTCTAATCGCGATTGTCTCCATCTTGTGGCCAAAAATAGGTACTGCCAGCAGCAAGATTTAACACAGCGCTACACTAGATTTAAAAATGCTCCGTCTGCAGCCCTGACTTTCTTTCTGTTTCCAGCTCACCCTCTAGGTCTCTCTCCCTTTCTCCTGCTCTGTGTCTTTTTCTCCTGGTCTGTCTTTTTCTCCTGCTCTGTGTATTTTTCTCCTGCTCTGTCTCTCTTTCTCCTGCTCTCTCTTTCTCCTGCTCTGTCTCTCTTTCTCCCGCTCTGTCTCTTTTTCTCCTGCTCTGTCTCTTTTTCTCCTGCTCTGTGTCTTTCTCCTGCTCTGTGTTTTTCTCCTGCTCTGTGTCTTTCTCCTGCTCTGTGTCTTTCTCCTGCTCTGTCTCTTTTTTTCTCCTGCTCTGTCTCTTTTTTTCTCCTGCTCTGTCTCTTTTTTTCTCCTGCTCTGTCTCCTGCTCTGTCTATGGACAAAATAGGCCACTACACACCGGAGGGCGGGGGGGTTGTTCTCCACTAAACTGTCCCACTGTAATCAGAGTATTGGCCAAATTCAGGATACATTTTATCCATGTATATATGCAGGTGTATCTCCTATCTCCAAACATGTATTGTGCAACCAACTCCAGCAGAAAATACCAGGAGCAATGGGGGGGTGGGGGGGGGTGGGGGGGGAAAGAGGGCTTTTAAATAATGTCTGCAGTATATACATCCAACAAAAAACAAAGTAAGGCTGGATGGAACTTGGGGTAGAAATCCCCACCTTATTTAACCCTCTGTATTCATATCTCACCTAGGGTTACTAGGTCGTCCATGTTTTCTTGGGCACATACTACTAATTCATAAGCGGGGAAGGTGCTGCCCTGCAACATGTATCATTTATTTGCAACATGGCTAGGGAAATCAGTTACCTAATTAAGGCAGGTCACCTGGGATACTGCAGATTTCTTACCTGCAGCATATTAATTCCACAGACTGCAGGGTTACACTTTTCATGCACTGCCCATCCATAAATTATGACTCCCAAGAAAACATGTCCTGGCAATCCAAATCTCACTCCTGACGGTATGGCAAAACTAGAAATGCTTTACTCTTGCACAAAAAATGCACAAGAAACGTCACACTGACCTATTGCTAGTGTGACGTGGCGCATATGCACATTGTCTTTTTTTGTGTATGAGAAAGGAGCGTATAAGAGTGTGTGTATGTAATATATCCCCCCCTCCCGTAGTGGAATTCTTGGGTGAGTTCCCTCACTTTTTTTCCCAGGACTTGACCCCTGGTGTGATCTGCAACTACAGGAAACGTTTGGTTGAGGTTATTGCTGCCAAAGGAGGGTCAACCAGTTATTAAGTCCAAAGGTTCACATACTTTTCCACCCTGCACTGTGAATGTTTACATGTTCTGTTCAATAAAAACATGAAAACATATAATGTTTGTGTTGTATTATTTTAAGCAGACTGTGTTTTTCAAATTGTTATGACTTAGATGAAGATCAGAGCACATTTTATCACCAATTCATGCAAAACTCCACGTAATCCCAAAGGGTTCACATACTTTTTCTTGCTACTGTGTATATATATATATATATTAAATAAAAACAATCGGGTTTGCACTCACGGTTCACCTTGTTGCTTCTCCTTAGTAGCGCCTCTATTGAAATACCATGTTTAAGGTATGTCAGCACTCTGGGATTTCTCAAAAATTCTTTATTATTTCGTTAAAAATTCAACGTTTCAGTTCCCACAAGGAACTTTCCTCAGGACAGTGTGAGCGAAACACAGAAAAATAACACGACTAGAAGGCATGTGCACGGCCGTTTTCTTCGTTTCAGTTTGGATTTTTTTCGTTCTGTTTTTTTCCGCTTTGGTCGAAATTTCAGACGGCCGTTATCGTTTTTCGGTTCACTTCATTTTCCGTTTTTCTGGGTTATTTGTTTTCTTTATTAGTTTGAATGTAAAAAATATTCCCCGTTTTTTATAATTTTTATTCAACCGTTTATTTTTTTTCACTTGCAGCAAAAAGTCTCTTTTTTAGAATTTTAGGCATATAACCTACTCATGCATATGGGCAGTGCATGAAAAATGCCATCCCGCAGCATATATAATCCAGACACTGCAGTTTAGAAATCATAAAGGAATCCCAGGGGACCTGCCTTGATTTCCTTCCTGCAGTACATGAATTAAACATGTTACAGGGCAGCACTTTTCCCTGTGCCCCCTCTGCATGAAATACTAACATGGATTGCTTCTGAGACAGTCAAATCCAATCCAGTATAAGGAGGGTCGGCAAAACATCAGAACCTCTTCATTCCATCTCCCACACCAAGCACCCTCAGCCTGGTCACACGGAGCAGAGAAAGGAAACGGATACAGGTGTTTTCTGAGTTTAAGGCATAAAAGCAGGGGTCAAGTCTGAAAAACATTACCGTGGGAACTCACCAAGAATTGTGACCTCATTTAGCGCTTATCATCTCTCACACACTCAGGCTGGGGTCAGACGAGCGTGATTTCTACGGACTGTACGTCCGTGCAGTACGGACATCGTCAGTACGGATGACGCAGTAGTGGTCACACAGTCCGTTTTTTCACTGAAGTTATTTTTTGACGGATGTAGGAGGGGAAAATAAATTACATTGAAAAAACATTCTGTCCGTCAAAAATGCTGGACGTGTAAATGCAGTCCGTCTGACCTCGCTCCATCACTCACACACAAAGCTATGCAGACGTTGTGGACGTGGCGCACTCCGTACGTCCGTTCTAGCAGTATTACGTTCTTGCCTAACCTGCGTCCGTTTGCCGCGGCCGTTGTGCGTCCGCAGTTCAGTGCGGACGTACTTCATGTGTCAGGCTCCAATGGACTTACTTTCATGCTATCACGGACGTACTTTTAGGCGCAATCACGGACGTGAACACTACGCTCGTCTGACTTAGCCTCACTGTTAGCAAAATTATATGATAAATGACAATAAATGTAAGATTTAACAGAAAAAGATCATTAAACACCTGGGCACAAGCTTTATAATGTGTGGAGCCAGGGCCGGATTTATAATTAGGCAAAGTAGGCATGTGCCTACAGGCGGCGGCACGGGGGGGGGTGTGGGGGCTTGCTCTGTATAAAACCATGTACAATTCACAATCATTTAGACCTCTGTATCTCTGTAGCCCTAAAGGCTAGAGGGCGTATAAGGTATCGTTGGAAAGGCCATACTCTGGCCAAACCAAACATGACCAGGCTGTATGGAAAAATACAATAACAAATAAATAAATATATATATTTTTTAATGCAGCAGTATTGTTCAGTTTTCAATTATTAAGTGGTCAGTGATGCTGCGCTAACTCACCTTCTCATTTCCTGCACCAAAAGCAATGTTTTAGAAAGTTTTGATATTGTATCGAATAATTGCCAAAAATAAACCAAAATCAAAAAATCTGAGTGGTAAAAAAGTCACGTCATGAAAATAGAGATGTGCACCGCTAAGGCTGGGGTCAGACGAGCGTGATTTCTACGGACTGTACGTCCGTGCAGTACGGACATCGTCAGTACGGATGACGCAGTAGTGGTCACACAGTCCGTTTTTTCACTGAAGTTATTTTTGACGGATGTAGGAGGGAAAAATAAATTACAATGAAAAAACATTCTGTCCGTCAAAAATGCTGGACGTATAAATGCAGTCCGTCTGACCTCGCTCCATCACTCACACACAAAGCTATGCAGACGTTGCGGACGTGGCGCACTTTGTGCGGCCGTTCTAGCAGTATTACGTTCTTGCCTGCCTTGCGTCCGTTTGCAGCGGCCGTTGTGCGTCCGCAGTTCAGTGCGGACGTACTTCATGTGTCAGGCTCCAATGGGCTTTCTTTCATGCTATCACGGACGTACTTTTAGGCGCAATCACGGACGTGAACACTACGCTCGTCTGACACCAGCCTAAAAATGTTGTTTCGTTTTGTTTCTTTCCAGGTGTTTCCCAGCAATGTGCGGATTCATATGCTGCATTAATTATACTGCAGAGAGGCGCTTCCCAGCAGTGTGTGGATTCATATGCTGCATTAATTATACTGCAGAGAGGCGCTTCCCAGCAGTGTGTGGATTCATATGCTGCATTAATTATACTGCAGAGAGACGCTTCCCAGCAGTGTGTGGATTCATATATGCTGCATTAATATATACTGCAGAGAGGCGCTTCCCAGCAGTGTGTGGATTCATATGCTGCATTAATTATACCGCAGAGAGGCGCTTCCCAGCCGTGTGTGGATTCATATGCTGCATTAATTATACAGCAGAGGGCGCTTCCCAGCCGTGTGTGGATTCATATGCTGCATTAATTATACTACAGAGAGGCGCTTCCCAGCAGTGTGTGGATTCATATGCTGCATTAATTATATTGCAGAGAGGTGCTTCCCAGCAGTGTGTGGATTCATATGCTGCATTAATTATACTGCAGAGAGGTGCTTCCCAGCAGTGTGTGGATTCATATGCTGCATTAATTATACTGCAGAGAGGCGCTTCCCATCAGTGTGTGGATTCATATGCTGCATTAATTATACTGCAGAGAGGCGCTTCCCAGCAGTGTGTGGAATCATATGCTGCATTAATTATACTGAAAAGAGGCGCTTCCCAGCAGTGTGTGGATTCATATGCTGTATTAATTATACTGCAGAGAGGTGCTTCCCAGCAGTGTGTGGATTCATACGCTGCATTAATTATACTGCAGAGAGGCGCTTCCCAGCAGTGTGTGGATTCATATGCTGCATTAATTATACCGCAGAGAGGTGCTTCCCAGCAGTGTGCGGATTCATATGCTGCATTAATTATACTGCAGAGAGGCGCTTCCCAGCAGTGTGTGGATTCATATGCTGCATTAACCCTTTCGCTGCTGAGGCTTTTCCCGCCCCTGTGCTGAGGTCATTTTTACCTGTTTTGCGCATCATGTTTAAACGTGTTTTGAAGGCTTATTTTAGTATATGACATCGACATATTATATATCGTTCTTTCCGTCAGACTCGGTAGATTCATAATATGTCATTATTATATGTATACGTTATGTCATGTTTGTATATTATAACAAAAAATGCAATAAAATATGTATTTTCAATAATTTACACGTGTAAAGTGTTTTTTTTCCACATTTTAACATGCGAGCAATTGCGGATATATTTTGTATGGGGTGCGCTTGTTAAAAAAATTAGAGATGGGGTCTCGTTACATTTTTTTTTGGGGAAAATGACACCATTTTTTAACAAACGCACCGCATACAAAAATCGTTAATGCAGCATCATTGTTCACATTATAATTGAAATGGGAACAATATTGCTGCATTAACAAAACAAAAAAAAAAAAAAAAAAAAAGTGTTTATTTTTTTTTTATATTTTTTTTTATTATTTTTTTTTATTTTTATTTTTCTTTTTTTTTTTTTTAACAATTTTTTACTTTCATGTTTGGTATCGTTGGAACGGCCATGCTCTGGCCGATCCAACGATATCAAAATTTAACCCCTAACTGCCACGGATCGGAGATAGGGAGTTCATTGGAACTCCCTATCTCCACACTTCGTGGCAGTTAGGGGTTAATGCTAGGACTGGCGTCATCGTGCTGCGCACGATGACGCCAGTCCTCTGGGGGAGTTCCCGGAAGCTTGGCCGACATCCAAGATGTCGGCCAGCTCCGGGAAAGGATCGCAAATCGGCGCTTTTCAGCGCCGATTTGCGATCCAGCTCCCCAGGGGTTAATGCCAGGCATCATTTGGAAGGGCAGGCTGTGCCCTTCCAAATGATGCCTGGGTTAAGCCCCTGTGAGCCGCCGATCGGGAGGGAGAGAGGTCCGAAGACCTCCCCCCCCTCCCTTTCAGGCGCCTCCTCCGCACATGCGGGGGGGCGCCTGAATTATGTGTCATCGCGGGGGCGCGATGACACATAATAATGGCGGCCACTGCTCCGGATGCCGGGCTGACATCCAGGATGTCAGCCCGCACCGGAGGGGCCAGCGATCGGCCGGTACGCCGGCCGAACGCTGACCCCAATGCGAGGACGCGCTCAGCGCGTCCTCCGCATACCAGGGGGAATGCTGAGGACGCGCTGAGCGCGTCCTTAGCATTCAAGTGGTTAAATATACTGCAGAGAGGCGCTTCCCAGCAGTGTGTGGATTCATATGCTGCATTAATTATACTGCAGAGATGCGCTTCCCAGCAGTGTGTGGATTCACATGCTGCATTAATTATACTGCAGAGAGGTGCTTCCCAGCAGTGTGTGGATTCATATGCTGCATTAATTATACTGCAGAGAGGTGCTTCCCAGCAGTGTGTGGATTCATATGCTGCATTAATTATACTGCAGAGATGCGCTTCCCAGCAGTGTGTGGATTCACATGCTGCATTAATTATACTGCAGAGAGGCGCTTCCCACCAGTGTGTGGATTCATATGCTGCATTAATTATACTGCAGAGAGGTGCTTCCCAGCAGTGTGTGGATTCATATGCTGCATTAATTATACTGCAGAGAGGTGCTTCCCAGCAGTGTGTGGATTCATATGCTGCATTAATTATACCGCAGAGAGGTGCTTCCCAGCAGTGTGTGGAATTGTATGTTGCATTAATTATACTGCAGAGAGGCGCTTCCCAGCAGTTTGTGGATTCATATGCTGCATTAATTATACCGCAGAGAGGTGCTTCCCAGCAGTGTGTGGAATCGTATGTTGCATTAATTATACTGCAGAGAGGCGCTTCCCAGCAGTTTGTGGATTCATATGCTGCATTAATTATACTGCAGAGAGGTGCTTCTCAGCAGTGTGTAGATTCATATGCTGCATTAATTATACTGCAGAGAGGCGCTTCCCAGCAGTGTGTGGATTAATATGCTGCATTAATTATACCGCAGAGAGGCGCTTCCCAGCAGTGTGTGGAATCATATGTTGCATTAATTATACTGCAGAGAGGCGCTTCCCTGCAGTGTGTGGATTAATATGCTGCATTAATTATACTGCAGATAGGTACTTCCTAGCAGTGTGTGGAATCATATGCTGCATTAATTATACCGCAGAGAGGTGCTTCCCAGCAGTGTGTGGATTCATATGTTGCATTAATTATACTGCAGAGAGGTGCTTCCCAGCAGTGTGTGGATTCATATGCTGCATTAATTATACTGCAGAGAGGCGCCTTCCCAGCAGTGTGTGGATTCATATGCTGCATTAATTATAACCGCAGAGAGGGGCTTCCCAGCAGTGTGTGGATTCATATGCTGCATTAATTATACCGCAGAGAGGCGTCCCCAGCAGTGTGTGGATTCATATGCTGCATTAATTATACTGCAGAGAGGAGCTTCCAGCAGTGTGTGGATTCATATGCTGCATTAATTATACTGCAGAGAGGTGCTTCCCAGCAGTGTGTGGATTCATATGCTGCATTAATTATACTGCAGAGAGGTGCTTCCCAGCAGTGTGTGGAATCATATGTTGCATTAATTATACTGCAGAGAGGCACTTCCCAGCAGTGTGTGGATTCATATGCTGCATTAATTATACCGCAGAGAGCGCTTCCCAGCAGTGTGTGGATTCATATGCTGCATTAATTATACCGCAAAGAGGTGCTTCCCAGCAGTGTGTGGATTCATATGCTGCATTAATTATACTACAGAGAGGCGCTTCCCAGCAGTGTGTGGATTCATATGCTGCATTAATTATACCGCAGAGAGGTGCTTCCCAGCAGTGTGTGGATTCATATGCTGCATTAATTATACTGCAGAGAGGTGCTTCCCAGCAGTGTGTGGATTCATATGCTGCATTAATTATATACCGCAGAGAGGTGCTTCCCAGCAGTGTGTGGATTCATATGTTGCATTAATTATACTGCAGAGAGAGCGCTTCCCAGCAGTGTGTGGATTCATATGCTGCATTTATTATACTGCAGAGAGGTGCTTCCCAGCAGTGTGTGGATTCATATGCTGCATTAATTATACCGCAGAGAGGGGCTTCCCAGCAGTGTGTGGATTCATATGCTGCATTAATTATACTGCAGAGAGGTGCTTCCAGCAGTGTGTGGATTCATATGCTGCATTAATTATACCGCAGAGAGGCGCTTCCCAGCAGTGTGTGGATTCATATGCTGCATTAATATATACCGCAGAGAGGCGCTTCCCAGCAGTGTGTGGATTCATATGCTGCATTAATTATACTGCAGAGAGGTGCTTCCCAGCAGTGTGTGGATTCATATGCTGCATTAATTATACTGCAGAGAGGCGCTTCCCAGCAGTGTGTGGATTCATATGCTGCATTAATTATACCGCAGAGAGGTGCTTCCCAGCAGTGTGTGGATTCATATGCTGCATTAATTATACTGCAGAGAGATGCTTCCCAGCAGTGTGTGGATTCATATGCTGCATTAATTATACTGCAGAGAGGTGCTGCCCGCAGTGTGTGGATTCATATATGCTGCATTAATTATACTGCAGAGAGGCGCTTCCCAGCAGTGTGTGGATTCATATGCTGCATTAATTATACTGCAGAGAGGTGCTGCCCCGCAGTGTGTGTGGATTCATATGCTGCATTAATTATACTGCAGAGAGGTGCTTCCCAGCAGTGTGTGGATTCATATGCTGCATTAATTATACTGCAGAGAGGCGCTTCCCAGCAGTGTGTGGAATCATATGCTGCATTAATTATACTGCAGAGAGGTGCTGCCCCGCAGTGTGTGGATTCATATGCTGCATTAATTATACTGCAGAGAGGTGCTTCCCAGCAGTGTGTGGATTCATATGCATTAATTATACTGCAGAGAGGCGCTTCCCAGCAGTGTGTGGATTCATATGCTGCATTAATTATACTGCAGAGAGGCGCTTCCCAGCAGTGTGTGGATTCATATGCTGCATTAATTATACTGCAGAGAGGCGCTTCCCAGCAGTGTGTGGATTCATATGCTGCATTAATTATACCGCAGAGAGGTGCTTCCCAGCAGTGTGCGGATTCATATGCTGCATTAATTATACTGCAGAGAGGCGCTTCCCAGCAGTGTGTGGAATCATATGCTGCATTAATTATACTGCAGAGAGGCGCTTCCCAGCAGTGTGTGGATTCATATGCTGCATTAATTATACTGCAGAGAGGCGCTTCCCAGCAGTGTGTGGAATCATATGCTGCATTAATTATACTGAAAAGAGGCGCTTCCCAGCAGTGTGTGGATTCATATGCTGTATTAATTATACTGCAGAGAGGTGCTTTCCAGCAGTGTGTGGATTCATATGCTGCATTAATTATACCGCAGAGAGGTGCTTCCCAGCAGTGTGTGGATTCATATGCTGCATTAATTATACCGCAGAGAGGCGCTTCCCAGCAGTGTGTGGATTCATATGCTGCATTAATTATACTGCAGAGAGGTGCTGCCCCGCAGTGTGTGGATTCATATGCTGCATTAATTATACTGCAGAGAGGTGCTTCCCAGCAGTGTGTGGATTCATATGCTGCATTAATTATACTGCAGAGAGGCGCTTCCCAGCAGTGTGTGGATTCATATGCTGCATTATTTATACTGCAGAGAGGCGCTTCCCAGCAGTGTGTGGATTCATATGCTGCATTAATTATACTGCAGAGAGGCGCTTCCCAGCAGTGTGTGGATTCATATGCTGCATTAATTATACCGCAGAGAGGTGCTTCCCAGCAGTGTGCGGATTCATATGCTGCATTAATTATACTGCAGAGAGGCGCTTCCCAGCAGTGTGTGGAATCATATGCTGCAATTAATTATACTGCAGAGAGGCGCTTCCCAGCAGTGTGTGGATTCATATGCTGCATTAATTATACTGCAGAGAGGCGCTCCCAGCAGTGTGTGGAATCATATGCTGCATTAATTATACTGAAAAGAGGCGCTTCCCAGCAGTGTGTGGATTCATATGCTGTATTAATTATACTGCAGAGAGGTGCTTCCCAGCAGTGTGTGGATTCATATGCTGCATTAATTATACCGCAGAGAGGTGCTTCCCAGCAGTGTGTGGATTCATATGCTGCATTAATTATACCGCAGAGAGGCGCTTCCCAGCAGTGTGTGGATTCATATGCTGCATTAATTATACTGCAGAGAGGCGCTTCCCAGCAGTGTGTGGATTCATATGCTGCATTAATTATACTGCAGAGAGGTGCTTCCCAGCAGTGTGTGGATTCATATGCTGCATTAATTATACCGCAGAGAGGCGCTTCCAGCAGTGTGTGGATTCATATGCTGCATTAATTATACTGCAGAGACGCTTCCCAGCAGTGTGTGGATTCATATGCTGCATTAATTATACCGCTGAGAGGTGCTTCCAGCAGTGTGTGGATTCATATGCTGCATTAATTATACTGCAGAGAGGTGCTTCCCAGCAGTGTGTGGATTCACATGCTGCATTAATTATACCGCAGAGAGGCGCTTCCCAGCATTGTGTGGATTCATATGCTGCATTAATTATACCGCAGAGAGGCGCTTCCCAGCAGTGTGCGGATTCATATGCTGTATTAATTATACTACAGAGAGGCGCTTCCAGCAGTGTGTGGATTCATATACTGCATTAATTATACTGCAGAGAGGCGCTTCCCAGCAGTGTGTGGATTCATATGCTGCATTAATTATACCGCAGAGAGGTGCTTCCCAGCAGTGTGTGGATTCATATGCTGCATTAATTATACCGCAGAGAGGCGCTTCCCAGCATTGTGTGGATTCATATGCTGCATTAATTATACCGCAGAGAGGCGCTTCCCAGCAGTGTGTGGATTTCATATATGCTGTATTAATTATACTACAGAGAGGCGCTTCCCAGCAGTGTGTGGATTCATATGCTTGCATTAATTATACTGCAGAGAGGCGCTTCCCAGCAGTGTGTGGATTCATTATGCTGCATTAATAACCGCAGAGAGGCGCTTTCCAGCATTGTGTGGATTCATATGCTGCATTAATTATACCGCAGAGAGGCGCTTCCCAGCAGTGTGTGGATTCATATGCTGCATTAATTATACCGCAGAGAGGCGCTTCCAGCAGTGTGTGGATTCATTATGCTACATTAATTATACCGCAGAGTGGCGCTTCCCAGCAGCATGTGTGGATTCATATGCTGCATTAATTATACTGCAGAGAGGTGCTTCCCAGCAGTGTGTGGATTCATATGCTGCATTAATTATACTACAGAGAGGCGCTTCCCAGCAGTGTGTGGATTCATATGCTGCATTAATTATAACTGCAGAGAGGCGCTTCCCAGCAGTGGTGTGAGATTCATATGCTGCATTAATATATACTGCAGAGAGGCGCTTCCCAGCATTGTGTGGATTCATATGCTGCATTAATTATACCGCAGAGAGGCGCTTCCCAGCAAGTGTGTGCGGATTCATATGCTGTATTAATTATACTACAGAGAGGCGCTTCCCAGCAGTGTGTGGATTCATAGCTGCATTAATTATACCGCAGAGAGGCGCTTCCCAGCATTGTGTGGATTCATATGCTGCATTAATTATACCGCAGAGAGGCGCTTCCCAGCAGTGTGTGGATTCATATGCTGGAATAATTATACTACAGAGAGGCGCTTCCCAGCAGTGTGTGGATCATATGCTGCATTAATTATACTGCAGAGAGGCGCTTCCCAGCAGTGTGTGGATTCATATGCTGCATTAATTATACCGCAGAGAGGCGCTTCCCAGCATTGTGTGGATTCATATGCTGCATTAATTATACCGCAGAGAGGCGCTTCCCAGCAGTGTGTGGATTCATATGCTGCATTAATTATACCGCAGAGAGGCGCTTCCCAGCAGTGTGTGGATTCATATGCTACATTAATTATACCGCAGAGAGGCGCTTCCCAGCAGTGTGTGGATTCATATGCTGCATTAATTATACTGCAGAGAGGTGCTTTCCAGCAGTGTGTGGATTCATATGCTGCATTAATTATACTGCAGAGAGGCGCTTCCCAGCAGTGTGTGGATTCATATGCTGCATTAATTATACTGCAGAGAGGTGCTTCCCAGCAGTGTGGTGGATTCATATGCTGCATTAATTATACTGCAGAGAGGCGCTTCCCAGCAGTGTGTGGATTCATATGCTGCATTAATTATACTGCAGAGAGGAGCTTCCCAGCAGTGTGTGGATTCATATGCTGCATTAATTATACCGCAGAGAGGCGCTTCCCTGCCGTGTGTGGATTCATATGCTGCATTAATTATACTGCAGAGAGGAGCTTCCCAGCAGTGTGTGGATTCATATGCTGCATTATTATACTGTAGAGGTTCTTCCCGGCAGTGTGTGGATTCATATGCTGCAACTATCAAATTTGAAATTAACTATCAAATGGATATCAAGTAACTATCGAATTTGATCGAAACGATACGAAATTACGGAATCAGCAATGGAACCGAAAAATACGATGTGCGAAATGGAACTGAAATCAGGAATTGAACGAAAATGACTTGAGATTTTTCAAATTTCACGTTCATACGAAATAACAAAATTATTTTGTTTCGGACCGGAAAAGATTTCGGATGTTGTGTAATTCGGTGCCGATCCGATTCAGAACATTGGACGAATCCGAAGCACCGAATCAGCCCGGTTCATGAAAAAAACGAATCGGCCCGAATCGAAACACACATCCCTGTTAAATATTTAGCTGTGTCACGGATTTTGTACTTGAGTCAAATTAAACAGTGAAAATAAATTAATTTGTTTCATAAAGTCCTTTGCTGACTATTACTTGTATTGTAAATTAAAATCAATTTGATACTGTGGGAAATGTTTTATCCCACAGGCTTCAATGTTAAATATATTCCAGTTTTAATTCAATATCTAATAAACCATTGCTTATAATATTCTGCAGTAAAAAGTCTCCTTATTTTTAGATTTTTTAGGTTTCTTTTAAGCATTTTTTTTTTATCAATTCGAAATTTGACCCAAAATTTCGTGTGATCGAAAATTCGGATTCGGGATGCCCTTGGAAGCACGAAAATGGTAAATTTCGTAGGAAAAATTAATCTGCATGAAACGAATTGCACATCCCTACTTGAAAACAACCCCTGGCTGAATTTTAAAGCCCAGAATTTTATGGTAACAGATTCCGCCCCTTCTTTTGAGGTGAGAGCAGAAAGAATGTTTTTCATATTATAAAAAATGTTTATTATTTCCCCAAAACAAAGATTAAAAAGTATTTCCCTGGTTCCACCATTTTTGGCACCTTTTTTTGGGGGGTGGGGCGCGCTTCAGATTTCTGTGCCTACAGGCTCCTGAGATGTACATCCGGCACCGGGTGGGACCAAAAGGAACTCTGCAGAAATAGTGGAGGGGCTGTTTTCCCACGCATTCCGCTTGACCCCTGCATAGAAGCCAAAGTCTCGCTTTATTGTTCCGCCTATCGCAAGGTTTCGCCGCAGGACGAGGCTTCACCCCAACACGAGGCTTATTGTCACATTTCTAGCGAATTAAGAAAGTACAGAATATTAGATAATTTTGGGTGGATTTCAACAGGGTTTCTTTTGTGGTTTTGAATCTGGTGTAATTACTGCGTTAGACGAGGAGTGACCGAGACTCGTGTTTTACGGTCAGAGTATCCGGCACCTCCAGCTCCACATGCGTTACACCCCGCGATAAATCCCCCAAAACTCAAGCCCAGAGCCGCGCATCTCGCCAGTCGTTAACATGGGGGGTCGGTTCTCTCCTTCCAGCTACACCTCATACAGCTGCACACGGCGACCTTCCTCGATGACCTTGTCACCTTCTGCTTCTTTGGTTTTCTGGGAGAAAAAAATGCAGATATCAGGAATATTGTGTCGCTCATGGTATTGGGGGTTTGCAGGGGACACACGGCTAACAAACAGGCGGCCATGGAAATGAGGAGCAAGATGCAAACACAGCAAAATCAGATGTTGAGGACAGGAAACACAATGAGAGGGAACACAAGCAAGGCAGCAGGGATATAACAAGTCCAGATTGCACCATGAACTGTGTGATGTCAGGGTAATGCGTCTCTGGGGAAACTCAAAGAGCAATTCAGGAGTGGACATTGCACTCCACACAGGCTGGGTACCGTGAAACCATGGACTGGAGCAAGGCATGGCGTGCCTGTATCAGGCCACAGGACACAATGTCATATGAAGGACATCTGTGCTTTGTGTTAATACAGAGGGATATCAGCGTGTATTTCTCTACCTGATGGTAAGGATTAGGCTCCCGACCCTGCGGCCGACCTCTCACTGGTCCTGCAAGAGATGGAATAAAAGCATATTATACACAGAAAGTTCCCAAATGTAACAAGATCTGGCCGAGGAAGAAGTGTATGAAACGTATAGAAAGTCATCTCTGCTGATCGCGCACAGAGAAGTATCTTTGTTGAATTTTCATATTGTAGTTACCTTGTTATACAATACAAAAAAGAAAGTGTCTCGATCCTCATTTTCCACAGTCATGGAATAACCTCCAAGATGCCATCAAATCTTCCCCCAGTATTAAGTCACTCAAGAGCTCCCTATTAACATACCTCAATACAGAATGCACCTGTAAACATGTAACACAGTGACTATATACAGAATGCACCTGTAAACATGTAACACAGTGACTATATACAGAATGCACCTGTAAACATGTAACATAGTGACTATATACAGAATGCACCTGTAAACATGTAGCATAGTGACTATATACAGAATGCACCTGTAATCATGTAACACAGTGACTATATACAGAATGCGCCTGTAAACATGTAACACAGTGACTATATACAGAATGCACCTGTAAACATGTAGCATAGTGACTATATACAGAATGCACCTGTAAACATGTAACACAGTGACTATATACAGAATGCACGTGTCAACATGTAACACAGTGACTATATACAGAATGTACCTGTAAACATGTAACACAGTGACTATATACAGAATGCACCTGTAAACATGTAACATAGTGACTATATACAGAATGTGTCTGTAAACATGTAACATAGTGACTATATACAGAATGCACCTGTAAACATGTAACAGTGACTATATACAGAATGTGTCTGTAATCATGTAACACAGTGACTATATACAGAATGCGCCTGTAAACATGTAACAGTGACTATATACAGAATGCACCTGTAAACATGTAGCATAGTGACTATATACAGAATGCACCTGTAAACATGTAACACAGTGACTATATACAGAATGCACGTGTCAACATGTAACACAGTGACTATATACAGAATGCACCTGTACAGATGTAACAGTGACTATATACAGAATGCACCTGTAAACATGTAACATTATGACTATATACAGAATGTGTCTGTAAACATGTAACATAGTGACTATATACAGAATGTGTCTGTAAACATGTAACATAGTGTCTATATCCAGAATGCTATAAAAAAAACCTGATCAGTGTTAATGTGCTTGGCGCTATACTTATTGGTACACAGGATTATGTGCTACAATAAATTGGTCACAATCGTGCAGCTCACCACAAGGTGTGTCCCTCACCCATATCCTATACTATAATAGAGTAAGGCTTGGCGTGTCCGTCGCCAAGCCTTCTCTGCGCATGCGCGCGCAACCAGCGGTGTTTGGCTGCGCGCGCATGCAACCGCCGCGGCACGAGCCGGCTATGTGCTCACCGCGGCGGTTACGAGATGCACACGCAGCAGCCGGGTAGAGGCTGCGCTCGCAGCCTCTACCCGGCTGCCGCGCGCATCCAACCCCTGAGCGGCGAAGGGAAAGTTTCCTCGCTTCCGCTCTTTGAAGGACCCAAGCCGCGGTCACGTGGGAGTCCCACGTGACCGCGGCTTGGGTCCTTCAACGAGCGGAAGCGAGGAAACTTTCCCTGCGCCGCTCAGGCAGGTAAGTATGCGGAGACGGAGCTACAGGGGCGGCTGTCGGAATGCCGATAGACCATTCGAACAGCCGCCCCATGTCTGGTCTGGGGTCTGAGCTTGGGGACAAATATCCTTAAGAGCGTGGGGGCAAATATCCATGAGAGCGTGGGGGCAAATATCCATGAGAGCGTGGTGGCAAATATCCATGAGAGCGTGGGGGCAAATATCCATGAGAGCGTGGGGGCAATATCCACGAGCTGGGGCAATATCCACGAGCTGGGGCAGTATTAACAATAGACTGCCCTCTGGGCAGGCTTTCCAACTAGTCAACCATAAAAATACAAACGAATTCGTTGGGAGCGCAGGTAGTAAATAGGCACGTGTTTCTTAAGAATACTGGTTTCAGATGGACAGCTGTATCCAGTAATGAGCACTACAATATATAAAATACAAATAATCGCACAGTACTGTTATATATCTTAAATGGCTATAATTAAGGATATGGTGGAAGAAAAAACCACTCACAAACAGGGAACCTATTGGTTCATGTTATTAGCAGATGAGCCTCTATGGGGGCCCCTCCCATCAAACGGTTCTTTGAGAGTGGTAGATTGTATTGCAGCCTTCTACTTCAGTGGTGTGATTACCTCAAAAGGATGAGAGTATACATAGCACAATACCAATAGTAAATTTAGATAAAGGGTCATCATATACTCCCAGAGTGATATGGATAAAAAATGTAATGAAATAAAACAAATCTGTGCACTATGTCCGAGACGCGTTTCATTCGCTTCCCTGCGAGTTTCATCAGTCGGTATATCCGTGGCTGCAACAGGTGTCCATTTATCATCCTCATGGTCCAATCGTATGATCCTCTCCTACTCGCGTGCGTTCCAGCACTCAATATGCGTTCCAATCTTTCTTAGGTGCTTGCTGATGACATATATACTCTTCCGGCATGTGCGTCTGATGTCTAAATCGCATCTATTTGTTCTTATTGCGCATGCGTGAATCTCTCGCTCTTACGCTGGACTTTCATTCCGCGAGTTCCTCAGTTGATATCTCAACATGTATATGCCCATCTATAAAAATATATATGAGTATCTACAGACACCTTATTCTGTCATAGAAGAAATCTGTGGCACCATATTTTATCATTGTACCATATATAGAAAATAATAATAACACCTTATTAGGTTACCACATCTACCAATTCTTAAAAAATTCATCTGTAAAAATAAAACTATGTATATAAAAAATGACAGACTTCAAAGTCTGTGTTTAACCCATTGGGAGCTAGAGTATCTAGATGGTAAATCCATCTCATCTCAGTCTTGATGAGTTTCTCATTCATATTTGTACCTCTCCAATCACGTTTAATTTTCTCAATACCTATGAATTCTAATCCTTTAGGATTACAGTCATGTGCATCCTTAAAATGGGAGGAGACACTGTGTTTTATATACCCTCTAGTGATATTACAAAGATGCTCATTGATCCTGATGTATAAGGATCGTGATGTTTGTCCTACATATTTTTTTCCACATGGGCATTTGAGCAAATATATGAAATTTTTTGTGTGACAAGTGATCATATCCCTAATTTTATAGTTAGATCCTCTAGTTCCTGCATCAAAATGTTTTACTATTCTTTTTTTATTCATAGTTTTTCGGCATGATATACATTGGCCACAGCCATAAAATCCCGGAGTTATTCCAAAATATCGTTCTGGTCCTTGCACATCTTTAATTTTAATATGAAAATAATTTTGGGCTTTTCCCGTAAAATATCATTAAGAATCGGATCGTTAGTTAAAACTGGCCAATATTTTTCTATGGATTTCTTAATCAATTTATTATCCATATTGTAATCCATAACAAATGGAACACTCTTAAATTCTCCATCTCGTTGTGGTTTTGTATTGTAGTAGTGAGTCCCTACTAAGTTCGAGAACCTCTTTTTTCATTTCATCCAAAAATTTGTTATTGTAACCTTTCTCTCTAAATTGGTTGATTCGTTTTTCAGCCTGGCATAGAAAAACTCTACATCTGTACAATTTCTACGAATGCGTAGAAGTTGTCCTCTTGGACTTGCCTTCAACTATGGTGGGTATTGGCCACTATTGGTGGGGATATAGCTATTTACCTGAACTGATTTAAAAAAGGTACGAGTTTTTACTTCATTTCCTTCCACGTATATAGTTAGATCAAGAAAATCGACCTGGGTTGAACTAATATCAAAGTCTAACTTGATTCCTAGTTCATTACCATTTAGATGTGTGATAAAATGCTCTAATTCTTGTGATAATCATCTGGCAGGATGAGAGACATCATCTATATATCTTCTATAGAGGACGAGGTTAGGCCCCCAGCCATGCCCCATCCATACCGCACTAGATTCCCAATGGGCCATGAATAGATTGGCATAGCTGGGGGCGAACCTCGTCCCCATAATCGTACCATTGACCTGGAGGTAAAATTGTCCTCCATACCAAAAATAATTATTCTTAAGAATCAAGTTTATTCCTTCAATTATATACTGTATTTGGTCGGGTTTATATTTATTGGATTCTAGTAAAAAATGTTCTGCCGCTTTACACCCTGCTTCATGTGGAATTCTCGTATATAATGAATTCACATCACAAATTGCTAATATGACGTTGGATTCCCATTTAATCTCTCTAATTAGTTGTAAAACTGAGATGGTGTCCTTCAGATATGCTGGAGTCATTTGTACTAGTGGTTGTAATAGGTGATCAATGTTTTCGGAGATTCTGCATGAGATAGTCTATGCCAGATACAATAGGGCGACCAGGTGGGTGTTGGCTATTTTTATGTACTTTAGGTAAGTAATAAAAAACTGGTATACGTGGATGGTTAATTTTAAGATATTGGTACTCATTTTCATTCAATATCCCGCTGTCTTTTCCTCATTGTAAATATTCAAAGAAGGTTTGTTTTATCTATTCAGTTGGATCATTTTCCAATTTTAAATAGGTTTTAGCATCATTCAACAATCTACATGATTCTTGGTGGTACTGGTCATGTTTAAGTATAACCAACCCCCCCCCCCTTTATCTGCAGGCTTTATAATCAAGTTGGCATCTTCACTTAATTGTTTCAATCCTTCGTACTCCTCTTTAGTTAAATTGGTAGGTCTATTAATATATCTTTTCTTTTTTTCTAAGTTTCTCATGTCCCTCTGGACCATTTGATCAAAGGTATCGATTTCTTTTGAAATCATATGCCTCGGATAAAATCTAGATTTCTCTTTCAATGTAGTATAAAAAAACTATGAATAAAAAAAGAATAGTAAAAAATTTCGATGCAGGAACTGTTAGGTCTGAACGGCTCTCCTTTCCCATCTCTGTTCTCTGCGTGTCCCCCCATCTCCGTTACCGGTCAGGATTTGCTGTACCCAGGCATTGACGAGCGCGCATTTGTGCAAAATGAGACACAGACACAACCTGCTATGTCCTTCAAACTGAAATTGTATTCATCAACAGGAGTATATATAACCTTACAAACAAAATGGAGGAGCAGATGTGATAACCAGAGACTTCCACGTGTCACAGAGAAACAGGTTATAAGGAATTTGCCTCAGGGTATTGCCGGGTGGGGTCTCCCATACAGCAGAGCAGGATTTAACAGGCACAAGGGGTAGGATGGGACAGATGGCCTGAGGACAATTGGGGAATAAGCAAGCAATGAATTGAAGATCTCAATTACTTATAATTTTGGATATAAAATCCCTTACAGGAACTAGAGGATCTAACTATAAAATTAGGGATTTGATTACTTGTCACACAAAAAATTTCATATATTTGCTCAAATGCCCATGTGGAAAAAATATGTAGGACAAAACATCACGATCCTTATACATCAGGATCAATGAGCATCTTTGTAATATCACTAGAGGGTATATAAAACACAGTGTCTCCTCCCAGTTTAAGGATGCACATGACTGTATTCCTAAAGGATTATAATTCATAGGTATTGAGAAAATTAAACGTGATTGGAGAGGTACAAATATGAATGAGAAACTCATCAAAACTGAGATGAGATGGATTTACCATCTAGATACTCTAGCTCCCAATGGGTTAAACGCAGACTTTGAAGTCTGTCATTTTTTATATACATAGTTTTATTTTTACAGATGAATTGTTTAAGAATTGGTAGATGTGGTAACCTAATAAGGTGTTATTATTATTTTCTATATATGGTACAATGATAAAATATGGTGCCACAGATTTCTTCTATGACAGAATAAGGTGTCTGTAGATACTCATATATATTTTTATAGATGGGTATATACATGTTGGAGATATCAACTGAGGAACTCGCGGAATGAAAGTCCAGCGTAAGAGCGAGAGATTCACGCATGCGCAATAAGAACAAATAGATGCGATTTGCGGCACATGCCGGAAGAGGATATACGTCATCAGCAAGCACCTAAGAAAGATTGGAATGCATATTGAGTGCTGGAACACACGCGAGTAGGAGAGGATCATACGATTGGACCATGAGGATGATAAATGGACACCTGTTGCAGCCACGGATATACCGACTGATGAAACTCGCAGGGAAGCGAGTGAAACGCGTCTCGGACATAGTGCACAGATATTTTATCTATTTTTGTTAAATTTGTTTTATTTCATTACATTTTTTATCCATATCACTCTGGGAGTATATGATTTGCCACTACAAACTGAATTACGTCCATACCGTTAGGAGGGAAGGACCCCCCGTGGAATAAGTGGTCCATTGCCCCAGTACTGAGCCACTCATAGGGGAGGCTCAGGAACACGTGAGTAAATTGAACTACTTTGACCCTTTATCTAAATTTACTATTGGTATTGTGCTATGTATACTCTCATCCTTTTGAGGTAATCACACCACTGAAGTAGAAGGCTGCAATACAATCTACCACTCTCAAAGAACCGTTTGATGGCAGGGGCCCCCATAGAGGCTTATCTGCTAATAACATGAACCAATAGGTTCCCTGTTTGTGAGTGTTTTTTTCTTCCACCATATCCTTAATTATAGCCATTTAAGATATATAACAGTACTGTGCGATTATTTGTATTTTATATATTGTAGTGCTCATTACTGGATACAGCTGTCCATCTGAAACCAGTATTCTGAAGAAACACGTGCTTATTTACTACCTGCGCTCCCAACGAATTAGTTTGTATTTTTATATACAGAATGCACCTGTAAACATGTAACACAGTGACTATATACAGAATGTGCCTGTAAACATGTAACACAGTGACTATATACAGAATGCGCCTGTAAACATGTAACACAGTGACTATATACAGAATGTGCCTGTAAACATGTAACACAGTGACTATATACAGAATGCACCTGTAAACCTGTAACAGTGACTATATACAGAATGCATGTGTAAACATGTAACACAGTGACTATATACATAATGCACCTGTAAACATGTAACACAGTGACTATATACAGAATGCGTCTGTAAACATGTAATATAGTGACTATATACAGAATGCACCTGTAAACATATAACAGTGACTATATACAGAATGCACCTGTAAACATGTAACACAGTGACTATATACAGAATGCACCTGTAAACATGTAACACAGTGACTATATACAGAATGCACCTGTAAATATGTAACATAGTGACTATATACAGAATGCGCATGTAACACATAGGGATGAGCCTTACACCACCGTTCACCTCCCCAATTTCGAACCGAACTCAATGCAAGTCAATGGGACTCAAAAGTTGGATTTTTAGAGTGCCCTCCAAGAGGGCATATATGCAAGATATTTGCCATAAAAGGTGTATGGGGGTCCGGGTAGTGCCCTGGGGGACAGGAAACAAGGACAAAAGTTTTAAAAAATACGTTTTTAAAGGAACAGTGAGTTTTCCATGAAATAAGGGTTAAAAATAAAAACGAAAAATTCCTTCAAATATCGTGTCTAGGAGGTCCCTGTGGCGGGATGGAAGTCCGCCTGCGGTCCTGCTCTATCTGACCCCCCCTTTGATGGCGTCCGGCCCGACTACCGAGTGGCACGGCACTCGGCGTCTCGAGCGGCCTGGAGGATGAAATGGCGTTGGTCCGGCATCTGGAGAGATGGTGCGGTGTTGCCTTGGGGATCCCGTTCCTGGGTTTAGTGGTGATGCAGGAGACCGCTGAGTGTCTCCTGCAATAGTGATTGTAGCTCTGAAATGAAGACACCAGACGCAGCTGTATGCTTTAAAACAGTGAATTGAACTTTATGGGTTTCAACAGGGTCATTTATACAACTTCACACAAACAGATTACCAAACTCCCCCACCCACACAACCAGCACTGATTGGCTCCTTTCCCAGCCTCCTGTTCCCTATCAGGTCCCTTTCAGCCTTCCCATTGTCCAGGGATTAGGCAGATGAGGTCTTGGAAAAGCCTCCAATCCTCTGGCCCACTGCATCCTTCATCTTGGGGCATGAGATCCTTTGTTCTGTGAAACCATGCTGGAATGAGCAAAATGGCGACAGGGAAAAACACATACAAACGGTTTCTTTCATACTTTTACAGTCACATCATACAGGGTACATTTTCATTACATTACACCAATAAAACCACATCTAGCAATAAAATAAGAGGTCCATAGGCTCACACGCAAAACGAAAATGAAAACAGGGAAAATGGTCTTTAAAAGGGTTCAGTCTTTAGTCCCTGTGGCTCGCTGAAAAGAGCTCTCATGTCCGTTCTGTGACATTTCTCCCCCTTCTAGAGTCCGGACACGGTTGGACCCACACAGGTTGACTCGGGAAAGTCGGAGCAGTCTTTGTGGCCCATAGTCTGTGGGAAGGAGGCGAGCCACCAGGCTTCTCCATTTGTCCTTGCGGCAGTGCCTGGCGTGTTGGGGGTACAAGTCTTTGGGGGTACCCCCTCCGGAATAAGGGTCCTGTGGTCGGGGAGGGGTACTGCCTGTACCATCTCCGGAGGTATCGCGCACCCGGGAAAAACGGGTGCTAAATGCACGCGCCCCGAGTGCCCTGGTCAACCGTTGGAAAAAACAGTGACTGCATGGGGCCTTCGGGCCAAAGGGGTTTTGAGATGGGCAGAGTTGAAACAGGCTCTGCCCCATTGCCAGCGCGTCGGCTGGGGGGGTTCAAGGCCGAGGAAGGGTCCCCGGGCAGGAGAATGGCGTCCTCCATCTCCGGTGGGGTCAGTGGCTGCAGAATAAGCAGCCGGGTGTATCCTCTTTCTGTTCCCCGGGGCAGGCGGTGAAGGTTGGGCAGAGGCTGGCGGCACTCTGCCCCGTTGCCAGCTCTTCTGCTGGGGAGGTGGGTACAGGAACAAAGTCCAGGGGGTTGGATGGGGTAAGCGGCTGCGGGATAAGCAGCTTGAGGGTATCCCCCTTCTGCTCCTCGGGGCAGATGGTGGAGGATGGGCAGAGGCCAGCGGCACTCTGCCCCGTTACCAGCTCTTCTGCTGGGTAAGCGGACACTGGCACAGTGTCTTCTTGCGGGGGCGGGAGGATAACTTCCTCTCTGGGCCACTCGAACCCTTTACGTGGCCCATTCTGGTCGCTTGGCACCTGCCATGCTTCTTCCGACCTGGCCGGCTCGTCTACTGTGGTCCCGACGGGGACCCATGGGAGCATCTCGGGCTCCAATACTTCCGTGTCACTTGGACTGTCTGCTTCTTCGGCCAGACAGTCCCAGGTCATGGGGCTTAGGCCTGACTGTGGAGCGTTGTCCAACAACCTTCTGTAGGCCTTCTCAAGCTCCCATTCGCTCTCTACCAGGAACTCCAGTTCCTCTATCTCAAAGTCCTTGCTCTCGTATGAGAGTTACTCTTCCCGGCGTTCCAGTATCTCCTCCAACCACCACTCCGACTCTTCTCCAAACCCGGGGTCGTTGGCCATCCTTTCGTATAGCAGCCCCGTGCCGCCGTAGTGGAGGCCTGCGGTGGAGGCGCTGTCGATGGTGCGGGGTGGCAGGTGGCCTATTAACCACTGGGATGCCCAGTAAGCGGCGTCCAGTGCGATCTCCTGCTGAACCAGGTATTGGAGCTCTGCCTCCCACTCCTCTGGGGGGTCAGCCTTTCAGGAATGCTGCTCTGGCATTGTACTGCACTTGGTAGATGGCAGCGTCGGAGGGAACATTGACACCATGGTTGTCCCTTTCATGGTACAGTGCCTCGTACCAGAGTTCTTGGCGGATCTCATCCCGCCACTCGGGCCCAGAGGGCTCAATTGTAGATCCATGATACCGATCCAGGCCCTCCTGTAGCCTTCTCGGGAATTCAGCCCTCGCGTCTGCGAGGGTGCTGGAACAGTGGCACCACCACTCGATGGGGGGTGTGGCGTCCTCGGATGTAGCTCCAGGCGGGCTGTAAGCCTCCATCCAAGGGTCACTGAGATGTGCGGTTTCCTCAATTAAAACTCCAGGAGAGCTGTAAGTCCAAAAAGAAGTATCGCTGGGGGGTGTAGATTCCCTGGATGAAGCTCCAGTCGAGCTGTTAACCTCAAACCAGGGTTCTACGGGGTAGGGTTCAGGGGCAGGATATTCAGTCCTTTTTGCTCGGAGCGCCGCCATCCGCAGCTCGTGCTGACGGTCCTTCTCTTGCTCCTCTTCCTGCCAGACATCCTGGATGGCGTTGTGTATAGCGGCTTCTGACGGGGCGGCTCTGAAGAGGGCTAGCCGCTGCCGCACTTTCCTTTGGAAGGGATCTTCTGGGACCAATGCCTGGGTGGGTGGTAAGGTTGGCGTGCCCACGGCTCCCTGGTCCATTTCCTGCAGTTCCTCGATCAGGGCGGCTTTACTTTTTGAGCCCGGGGTGCCTCCTCGGCTCTCCAGGATGCCCCGCATGGTGTCTTTTTTGTAGTTGGCGTACCCTGCCATGCTGAGTGCTTTTTCTGGGGGTTCAAAGAGCTATCCCACCGCTGTCACCAGTGTGGCGGGATGGAAGTCTGCCTGCGGTCCTGCTCTATCTGACCTCCCCTTTGGTGGCATCCAGCCGACTACCGAGTGGCACGGCACTCGGCGTCTCGAGCGGCCTGTAGGATGGAATGGTGTTGGTCCGGCGTCTGGAGAGATGGTGCGGTGTTGCCTTGGGGATCCTGTTCCTGGGTTGAGTGGTGATGCAGGAGACCGCTGAGTGTCTCCTGCAATAGTGATTGTAGCTGTGAAATGAAGACACCAGACGCGGCTGTATGCTTTAAAACAGTGAATTGAACTTTATGGGTTTCAACAGGGTCATTTATACAACTTCACACAAACAGATTACCAACTCCCCCACCCACACAACCAGCACTCATTGGCTCCTTTCCCAGCCTCCTGTTCCTTATCAGGTCCCTTTCAGCCTTCCCATTGTCCAGGGATTAGGCAGATGAGGTCTTGGAAAAGCCTCCAATCAACTGGCTTGCTGTATCCTCTATTTTGCCCTTTCAGGCTCCCCCATTGTCCAGGGGATTAGGCAGATTAGGTCTTGGAAAAACCTCCAATCCTCTGGCCCGCTGCATGCTCCATCTTGGGGCATGAGATCCTTTGTTCTGTGAAACCATGCTGGGATGAGCAAAATGGCGACGGGGAAAAACACATACAAACGGTTTCTTTCAAACTTTTACAGTCACATCATACAGGGTACATTTTCATTACATTACACCAATAAAACCACATCTAGCAATAAAATAAGAGGTCCATAGGCTCACACAAAAAAACAAAACGAAAACAGGGAAAATGGTCTTTAAAAAGGGTTCAGTCTTTAGTCCTGTGGCTCGCTGAAAAGAGCTCTCATGTCCGTTCCGTGACAGTCCCCATAACCTGCCTGTGAAGTGGCGGATTTGTAGGATGTATAAAAATATGTAAAAAACAAAAAATGACAATTCAAATGACGGTAAATGGTTTTCCTTTAATCTATCCATAAACAACTGCTTGGGGCGGCAGTCTGTATGAAAAGAGGAGACATTTTAGGACACACAGAAAAAGTTTAGTGATTTTTTGGCTAAATTATTGTGAAACTTATGCAGGCTTTGGATGAAAGTAACAAAAGGTGCTTTAAAATTGGGCCTTTAGAGTCGGCAACAGTGCTGTCACACAGTAACCCCTCTGAGGATATGAATCTGGGTTAGGCGTTGTGATGGACTGGCCCAGCACCCTCAGCCAGAGACAGGGGATCAGGACACTGAGATTTAATGAACTATGTATTTGTGCCGTTGCACCAACGTTCCTGCATTCCAGCTGGCCGAAGGAGTACCTGTAAATAAAAGTGTTGATATTGTGTAACGGATGCCGTTTTAAATTTGCCGCCATTTTCTGCCGCCGCGTGTTCGGATCGGGCGGAGCAGGAGATAAAATGGCCGATCCGAACCTTCCGGTTCCGAATCGGCAACGCCCCGATGCGCCTTAGCCAATGATACCTGTGGGGGCGGGCAGGGGGTTTTCCAGATGTGGAGCTCGTGGTAAAAGTTATAAATGCAGGTGTTGTAAAAATAAAAGTGTCTCTGGTTTTGAGTTCATGCAGCTGCGTCTCGTGTCTCTATTTGCCAACTGTGTCTGACATCCCTCGTGGTTCAGCACACCGGACGAAACGAAGACATACCGCGCGCCGCTGCCGCGCGATCGGAATACCTACAGCCGACTGAGCCTGTCCAGCTAACTGCCGGGAGATCCGAAGAATCTGCACCTGGCAACGCGTGAGCGCTTCGACCGCCGCGCGATCCGAATATTGCTGCTGGACGAATCGAGCCGTCTCTTGTTGGCGCGGGATCCGAACAGGTCGGTGCTGTGCCGTGAATGCCCAGGTTCCGCTGCGCGATCCGCACGGCTCCGAACGATCGACCGTTGGCCAGCTCCATCACCGAGAGATCCGATTAGGTCAGTGCTGGGTACCTAGGTTCCTCGACCGCTGGGCGATACGAATACTCGAACGATCGACCGTCGGCCAGCCCCATCACCGAGAGATCCGATTAGGTCAGTGCCGGGTACCTAGGTTCCTCGACCGCTGGGCGATACGAATACTCGAACGATCGACCGCCGGCCAGCTCATATTGGGAGATCCGAATCTTCGCAGAAGTAAGCCGATCCGACCCACGATCGTAAAGGTCTACGTACGGGTCCGTGGCCAGCTGCTCGGGACGCTGAGGGTCACTCCTCAGTGGTCGGGCTGGGTTCACACCAAGGTCCCTTTCGTCACGTCAATCTTCAAGACGGTAAAGCCAGACCCGGTCGCTCGAGACGCCGAGTGCCCAACCTTGGTAGTCGGGCCGGGGGAACAATACCAAGGGGGAAGCAAGCATACGCAGATTAGAGCACACCTGCGGCGGACAGTAACATCACGTTCCGTCACACTGGTGGCAGCGGTGGGATTGCTCTCTGCCATCAATACTATCGACTTCCCCGAAGCACCCATCATGGCAGTGTATGCCGACTACAAACGAGACACTTTGCGGAACATGCTAGAAAACCGTGGTGGCACCCCGGGTTCCAAGAGTCGGGACACCCTAATAGAGGAGCTACAACGGTTGGATCAAGGTACGGCGAGCACAGCGCTACCCGCCGACACCTCACCGGTCATCGTCGCGGCTGGAGCCGACGAAAGTGCCCTACAGAGGAAGGTCCGAGAACGGGCCGCTTTCTACGGAGCAGCCCCGACAGAAGCAGTGATGCAGCACCTGGTTCGAGAAATCTGCCAGGAGGAAGAGCGAGAAAGAGAACGCGAGCACGAACTGCGGTTGGCAGAAGTGCGGAGCCAGCGAGATAACAGCCTCCGGGTGGAGCGACCCCCGGGGAGAAAGGTGCCCTTCCAGGCGTTTAAAGACTTCCGCGAGACCGACGAAGAAATAGAGAGTTATCTTCAGGATTTCGAGCGGTTGTGTCAAGTCCACGAAGTTCATCCCACGGACTGGGTAAGAATCCTGGCGTGCAAATTGACCGGGCGGGCCGCGGAGGCATACCGCACGGTGCCAGATGAGGAAGCTACCAACTATGGGCACGTGAAGCAGGCGCTGTTGAGCCGATTCGCCGTGACCCCAGAAGCCAGTCGGGCTAAATTTAGGAGCTCTCGCCGACCCAGCGGCGCTACCCATGTGGAGTGGGCCCACCGACTCCAGCGGGATTTACGCACATGGTTTTTGGGAAGCAAAGCCGAGACTGTAACCGAGATAACGCAACTGCTCCTGCTGGAGCAGTTCTTCGAACATACGCCCACCGCCATCCGGGAGTGGGTGCGGGACAGGAAACCCCACACTGTACAGCAAGCAGCTATTTGGGCCGATGAATATGTTGACACGCGGAAAGTCACGGGGGGGGAGCGGCCCTTACTTCCCCGACCAGTGATTCCGGCCCCGCCACTCCCAGTGCCGACGGTCCGACCGCTGGTTGCCCGACCCCCCAGTCGCCCCAATACCATGGCCAACATACGCTGCTATGGATGCAACCAAGACGGACATTATAAGCAGAATTGCCCTAACCGACCGGACCTGGCAAGATCATCGCCTAGACCACCACAGTCTACTCATTGCTACGACGCTGATCCTCCCTGGCCGGAAGCTCCGGAGGAATGGGAGCGACTGCACGAGGCGGACCCGGTACAAGCTGCCGCGGCCGATAATCGCCATCACCACCGCCAGGCGGTGTGGGTCAATGGGAAGGCGGCTGAAGGACTCCGAGACTCTGGGGCTACCATCACGTTGGTCGGCCCCACTTAGTCCAACAGAACGACCGGTTACGGAATACCGTTGCGGTACGGGTGGCTGGTGGAAAGGTTCTCCGGCTGGAGACGGCCCGGGTCCACCTGGACTGGGGATCCGGAGAGAAAGTAGTCAGAGTGGGGTTGCTGAACCAACTACCAGCCGAGGTGCTCCTCGGTAATGATCTGGGTCGACTGGTCTCTGCATACTCCATGGAAGCGGCCGCACCAGTCACTACCAGATCACAGAGCACGCGTTACAGCAATGGCACTCCGAGAGGGACCCAGGTGAGACGTTTTCCCACACCCCGCCCGATTCCCGCACCCCGCCCGATTCCCACACCTCGCCCGACCCCCACTCCCCGCTCGACCCCTACGCCCCTACCTATACCGACTTGTCCCCGACTTCCTGACGTTCCCTGCCCCTGGAGCTCCCCCGAGACGCTCCGCTATCAAACTCGGACGGACCCCACATTGCAGGGCTATCGTGACCGGGCTGGCCAGGGACTGGACAGAGACCGCAGTGACCGGATAGAGTGGGAGAATTGGCTGCTATATAGATATACCGAGAGGGAGGGGTCCGGGAAGAATCAGGTCCCCCAGAAACAACTGGTGGTCCCCCAGGGCCCAAGACAGGAGCTCCTGCGCTTAGCACACGATATACCATTGGCGGGACATCTGGGGCAGAAAAAGACCCGCCACCGGTTGGCGCGGGCCTTTTTCTGGCCCCGCCTTAGCGACGACACCCGCGAATTTTGCCGCACATGCCCTGTCTGCCAGAAGGCGGGAAAGGCCGGGGATCACCCGAAGGTACCTCTACGCCCCATGCCCATCATCCAGGAGCCTTTTAGTCGGGTGGCGGTCGACCTTATTGGGCCATTACCTCGACCCAGTGCTACCGGGAAGAAGTATATACTCACCATTGTAGATTACGCGACCCGGTACCCTGAGGCCGTGGCTTTGGCCAACATACAGGCGGACACCGTAGCAGATGCTTTGCTGCGGGTGTTTACGAGGGTGGGATTTCCACGAGAGATATTATCTGACCAAGGGACCCAGTTTACTGCTGAGCTCACACAGCAGCTCTGGCGTCTGTGTGGGGTCAAGGCGTTACACAGTGCCCCGTATCACCCGCAGACCAACGGACTGTGTGAGCGATTCAATGGCACCCTGAAACAACTCCTGCGGGCCTTTGTACACGAGAGGAAAGACTGGGAGCAGTACTTGCCCCACTTGCTGTTCGCATACCGGGAGGTGCCGCAGGAATCTACCGGGTACTCTCCGTTCGAGCTGCTGTACGGACGTCAGGTGAGGGGCCCTGGATCTCGTTAGGTCCCAGTGGGAGGGGAGCAGGAGGAAGATGGAGTCCCGGTCGTGAGTTATGTCCTGAAGCTCCGGGAGCGCTTGACAGAACTGGCGGGGTTGGTCCGGGAAAACGTGGAGGCCGCTCAGACTCAACAGAAGACGTGGTACGACCAGGCTGCTTGCAGCCGCTCGTTCTGTGTAGGACAGCGGGTTCTGGTGTTGAAACCACAGCGGCAGAACAAGCTGCAGGCGGCCTGGCAAGGTCCCTACACGGTGGTAACCCGACTGGGGGATACCACCTATGTGGTGGCGAGTTGCGCGAACACCAGAATCCAACGGACGTACCACGTCAATATGTTGAAGGCCTTTCACGAACGCCCGGAGACCGTGGAGGCCATATGTGCTCCCGCGGGCGAGGAGACGGAACCGTTTCCCCTGGTAGAGTTACCGGGGGTGACTAAACAACCCTCGGGTGTGGATCAGGTGCAACTGGGGGAGGCGTTGGGGTCAGAAAAGCAGGCCCAAGTACGGCAACTGCTTCGGGGTTATTCCGAAGTCTTTTCGGCCCTGCCGGGTTATACCGACCAAGCCATTCACCCCGTGGACACCCCCGGGCAGCGGCCTCTGCGACAGCCGGCGTACCGTCTTCCGGAGGCCGTCCGGGAGACCATGCGGACTGAGATTCGGGAGATGCTGGAACTGGGGGTCATCGAGCCGTCCGCCAGCCCGTGGGCATCGCCCGTGGTTTTGGTACCCAAAAAGGACGGGACCACTCGGTTCTGTGTAGATTACCGACGGGTGAATGATTGCACCACGACTGACGCCTACCCGATGCCCCGGGTCGATGAGTTACTGGACCAGATCGCCGGGGGTCATTTTCTGACCACGGTGGATCTGTGCAAGGGGTATTGGCAGATTCCCCTTGCCGAGGAGGCGACCCCGAAGTCGGCCTTCATCACCCCGTTCGGCTTGTATCAGTTTAAAGTCATGCCGTTCGGGATGAAGAACGCCCCCGCTACATTCCAACGCTTAATAGATCGCCTCCTCGATGGCCTCCAGGGTTTTGCGTGTGCGTACCTGGACGACATCGCCATTTACAGTCAGAGCTGGGAGGAACACTTGGTCCACGTGGGGATGGTCCTGGGACGCATCAGGGACGCCAATTTAACCCTCAAGCCTGAGAAGTGTAAGGTGGGGATGGCAGAGGTACAGTACCTGGGTCACCGGGTAGGGTGCGGGGTACAGCGACCTGAGCCCGCTAAAATAGAAGCTATCTTGGACTGGCCCACCCCCGTAACTAAGACGCAAGTTCTAGCCTTTCTGGGTACAGCAGGTTATTACCGAAAATTTGTGCCCCGGTATAGTGATCTGGCCAAACCCCTGACAGACCTGACTAAGAAGTCCCTACCTCGACAGGTCCTGTGGTCCCCGGATTGTGAGCGGGCTTTTCAACAATTAAAGACCGCCTTGACTCAAGCTCCCCTACTGGCAGCTCCCGATTATAACCGGCGTTTTATCATCCACACAGACGCGTCCATGTTCAGACTGGGAGCTGTCCTGAGCCAGGTGGGGGACGACGGGGGAGACATCCAGTGGCCTTCATTAGCAGAAAACTGTTACCGCGGGAGGTGGGGTATGCTGCGGTGGAGAAGGAGTGTCTGGCTCTGGTCTGGGCCCTACGCAAGTTTCAGCCATATGTGTATGGACGATCGTTTACTGTACTCACGGACCATAATCCCCTGGTGTGGTTAAACCGGGTGGCGGGAGAGAATGGCCGGCTGTTGCGTTGGAGCTTGGCGCTTCAACCCTATAACTTCACTATTCAGTATCGACCAGGGGCCCAAAATGGCAATGCTGACGGGTTGTCACGACGGTCGGATCTGAACTTGGTGGAAGGTGGAGTACCGACTACCCCGGCACGACCCGTAGGAGTCCTACCGGGTGCGTCGGACTTTGGGGCGGGGGAGGAATGTGATGGACTGGCCCAGCACCCTCAGCCAGAGACAGGGGATCAGGACACTGAGATTTAATGAACTATGTATTTGTGCCGTTGCACCAACGTTCCTGCATTCCAGCTGGCCGAAGGAGTACCTGTAAATAAAAGTGTTGATATTGTGTAACGGATGCCGTTTTAAATTTGCCGCCATTTTCTGCCGCCGCGTGTTCGGATCGGGCGGAGCAGGAGATAAAATGGCCGATCCGAACCTTCCGGTTCCGAATCGGCAACGCCCCGATGCGCCTTAGCCAATGATACCTGTGGGGGCGGGCAGGGGGTTTTCCAGATGTGGAGCTCGTGGTAAAAGTTATAAATGCAGGTGTTGTAAAAATAAAAGTGTCTTTGGTTTTGAGTTCATGCAGCTGCGTCTCGTGTCTCTATTTGCCAACTGTGTCTGACATCCCTCGTGGTTCAGCACACCGGACGAAACGAAGACATACCGCGCGCCGCTGCCGCGCGATCGGAATACCTACAGCCGACTGAGCCTGTCCAGCTAACTGCCGGGAGATCCGAAGAATCTGCACCTGGCAACGCGTGAGCGCTTCGACCGCCGCGCGATCCGAATATTGCTGCTGGACGAATCGAGCCGTCTCTTGTTGGCGCGGGATCCGAACAGGTCGGTGCTGTGCCGTGAATGCCCAGGTTCCGCTGCGCGATCCGCACGGCTCCGAACGATCGACCGTTGGCCAGCTCCATCACCGAGAGATCCGATTAGGTCAGTGCTGGGTACCTAGGTTCCTCGACCGCTGGGCGATACGAATACTCGAACGATCGACCGTCGGCCAGCCCCATCACCGAGAGATCCGATTAGGTCAGTGCCGGGTACCTAGGTTCCTCGACCGCTGGGCGATACGAATACTCGAACGATCGACCGCCGGCCAGCTCATATTGGGAGATCCGAATCTTCGCAGAAGTAAGCCGATCCGACCCACGATCGTAAAGGTCTACGTACGGGTCCGTGGCCAGCTGCTCGGGACGCTGAGGGTCACTCCTCAGTGGTCGGGCTGGGTTCACACCAAGGTCCCTTTCGTCACGTCAATCTTCAAGACGGTAAAGCCAGACCCGGTCGCTCGAGACGCCGAGTGCCCAACCTTGGTAGTCGGGCCGGGGGAACAATACCAAGGGGGAAGCAAGCATACGCAGATTAGAGCACACCCGCGGCGGACAGTAACATCACGTTCCGTCACAGGCGTCAGTGGCAGTGCACCCAAATATTGTGCCTTTGGTGGCAGGCCAGCAATTGCCATTATACAGTAACCCCTTTGTGGTATTGTGGAAGAGTGCAGGGGTGGACCATGCGGTCCTATATTAAAAAGATATGAATCTGGTAAAGGCGTCAGTGCACCCAAATATTGTGCCTTTGGTGCCAGAAAGTGCCATCATACAGTAACCCCTCTGTGGTATTGTGGAAGAGTGATATGGTGGATGTTTTGGGAATGTAGAAGAGATCCCCTATCTATTCAGTTACATCAGCATTCAGCATCAGGGGATTGATAGCTGCTAATCCAGGACTGATTCATTTTTATAAATGTCAGCCGGTCTACAGAGTTGGTGGACAGACGCACTCTTTTTTCTGTGACAAAACCTCCAGCGGCACTGAACGTCCTTTCAGAAAGCACGCTGGATGAAGGGCAACCTAGTATCTGCATAGCATATTGGCTAAGTTCTGGCCAGTGATCCAATATCAACACCCAGTAAGCCAGTGGATCATCTGCTGGAAAGGTATCCAGGTCTGCCCTTGTCCCTAGGTAGTCCTGCACCATACGGTGAAGACGCTGGCAATGGGTGCCTACATTTGACGTCCCGGGCGTTGTGGACTAAAACAATTTAAAAAGGCATCAGTCAAGCGACCCCAGCCTTCACCACTATTCCTCTGATTATCCGCAGCCTCAGAAGCACTTGTGTCATCACTTGGTAACCTACCAGTGCCAGGAAAGGTGTTACAAAAGTGTCGTTTTAGAGCGTCCTCAAGTTTTTTCATCCTGTCCTCCCTCTGTGTGGGCAGGATGAGCTCTGCAACTTTACCCTTGTATCGTGGATCAAGAAGGCTTGCCAACCAGTAATGATCCCTCTCCTTGATAGCACGAATCCTGGGGTCTTTTACCAGGCTTTTCAGGATAAGGGAGCCCATGCCACATAGGTTGGAGGTGGCATTAGCTTCCGAGTCTTCCTGGTCAATGAGGAGGATGACCCCATTGTGTACTCCCTCCTCCCAGCAACGTACTAGTCCCTGTGTTTCTGGGCACACAAAACCCTCCCTTGAGGAATCCCCACCTTCAATGCCCCCACTACTTCAATATTCCTCCTCCTCATCATCCTCCTCCTGTCTGATCTCAGGAGAACCCGCTGGAATGTTGTCTGCGGAAAGACTGGGGCCTTGAGAGCTAGGGTAGGCCTCCTCTTCCTCCTGCTGCTCTGTCTCTAATTATGAAGGGCAACCTAGTAGCTGCATAGCATATTGGCTAAATTCTGGCCAGTGATCCAATCTCAACACCCAGTAAGCCAGTGGATCATCTGCTGGAAAGGTATCCAGGTCTGCCCTTGCCTCTAGGTAGTCCTGCACCATACGGTAAAGACGCTGGCAGTGGGTGCCTACATTTGACATCCCTGGACGTCATGGACTAAAAAAATTGGAAAAGACATCAGTCAAGCTGCCCCTTTCACCGCTCTTCCTCTGATCAACCGCGTCCTCACTACTTAAATATTCCTCCTCCTCCTCCTCCTATCTGATCTGAGGAGGAATGCTGTCTGCGGAAAGACTGGGGCTTTGAGAGCTAGGGAAGGCATCCTCTTCCTCCTGCTGCGCTGTCTCTAGTGCCATATCTATAATTCCCCACAGAGTGCGCTCCAGCAGGAACACTAAAGGATTGTGTCACTGATGCATGTACTGTCCCTGCTCATCATCCTCGTTGCCTCCTCAAATGGTGACAGTACAGTGCATTCATCCTTGATCATCAGTCACTACGGGGGAAAAAAACAAGTTGACCTGAACCTTTCCTTGTGCCATACTCACACAGGTACTCGTTGATGGCCCTCTGCTGCTTGTGCAGATGCTGCAGTATTGCTAATGTCGAGTTCCACCTGGTGGGCATGTCACAGATCAGTCGGTTTGTGGGAAGGTGGAATTCTCTTTGAATTTCTGCCAGGCGAACACTTGCTGGGAATGACCGTCTGAAGTGGCTGCAGACTATTCTGGCCTGGCTGAGAAGCTCTGCAAGCCCTGGGTACCTGGTTAGGAAACGCTGTACCATCAGATTTAGGACATGTGCAAGGCATGGTACATGCATCAACTTACCCAGGCATAGGGCGGAGAGAAGGTTGCTGCCATTATCACAGACAACTATTCCCAGCTCAAGCTGGCGTGGTGTTAACCATCTCTGCACCTGCCCCTGCAGAGCTGACAGAATTCCTGGCCCGGCGTGGCTCCTGTCCCCTAAACAAACCAGCTCAAGCACAGTATGGCATCTTTTGCTTGAGCCATTGCGTAGCCCCTGTCACGCGTCGGTTTAACTGCCACTTCGCCAGAGACACAGAAGGAGGAGGAGGAAGAGGGAGAGGTGGTGCTGGAGCAGAAAGACCTCATACAAGCAGCTTTTTGGAGGCGTGGTGAATGCACATCAGCACATAGCCCCATCTTGGATCCCTCCCAGCTGCAATCAGAGTTACCCAGTGTGCCGTGAAGGAAATGTAACGACCCTGTCCATGCTTGCTGGACCACGTGTCTAAAGTCACATGCACCTTGATGCTGACTGCCTTTCCCAATGACTCCATAACATTGTCTTCCACGTGCTGGTATAGTGCTGGAATGGCCTTACATGAAAAGTAAAGGCGTTTTGGAACCTGCCACTGTGGTACAGCACATTCAGCAAATTCACGGAAGGAAGCAGAGTCCACCAGCTGGAAAGGCAGCAGCTGCAATGCGAGTAATTTTGCTAAGCTGGCATTTAGACGCTGTGCTTGGGGATGGTTGGGACTATACTTTTTCTTACGCTGCAGCAGCTGGGGCAATGTAATCTGACTGCGTAAATTTTCAGCTGATGGGATGCTGTCACATTGTGAGGAAGGACCTGGCACATCCATTACTGTAGCATCATCCCTGTCAGTGGAGGTTGTAGGAGGCAATGACATGGCAGGACATATAGTTGGGTAGAGACAGATGAGGAGGAGGAGGACCGATGCAAAATGTTGTGCCAACGGGATGCGTGGCAGGTGGTCATATGTCGCCTCAAGCATGTGGTACCCAAGCGTCCGGTGTCTTTCCCACGTTTGAGCCTCATCTGACACCGATTACAAATAGCAACGGTGCGGTCTGCTGCACATTTCTTAAAGAACTCCCAGACAGCAGAGTTCCTGGATGTGTGCTTTGAGACAACAGCGCTCTGCACCTGAGCAGCTCTGACATCTGATGCCTTGGACTGGCTAGTGCTACGGTTGGTCAAAGAGGACATTGTGCCTTGTGTTTGTTGTGCCTCTTCCTCACTTGACTCCTCTGTTTGATCAGGCACCCAGGTGGAGTCAGTGACCTCATCATTATTGTCATCACCCCCTATCTCCTCCTCACTGGAGCCAACTTGGCAGTATGCTGCAGCTTCTGGGGCAACATGAGCACCAGTTATTTGTGTGTCATCACTGGCACACCCTTCCTCTAGGTTGATTATACTCCCTTCCTCAACCCTCAACCTCAGAGATTGAATCAGAGCACTGCAGTTGCTGCGCATCCTCAAGCAGCATGTCACTGTCATTGTAATCAAACAAATCAGCTGACTCCTCCGTGTATGTTGGTGAGGCTACGGCAGGAGTAGCTGTGGACATGGAGGCTGCATTAGACGCTTTGGCAACTGAGGTGGACTGTAAAGCACTACAAGCCTGGCTGGCAGAGGACTCGGAGGATGGCCTGCTTAGCCAATCCACCAAATCCTCTGTATGTTGCTGCTGCTTAAGACGGCCAGCACCAGTAAGAAAGGACAAGCGTGCCCCAGCAGAGGATGCACCACGTCCACGACGACCAGAGGCACAGCCTCCCGACACAGAGGCTGCTTCTAGCAGATTTCTGCGAATTGTAATCTGTGTCTTGTCACTGTTGCCAGCTATCAGGGGGTCCTATCAGGGGGTCTCACTGACTTGTAGGTGGTTTCTGAAAATTGTAATTTGTGTCTTGTCACTGCCACCCATCAGGGGGTCTCACTGATTTATAGGAGGTTTCTGGGAATTGTAATCTGTGTCTTGTCACTGACTGCCAAGCTATCAGGGTGTCTCACTGAGTTATACCAGAGTTCTGGAAATCTTTAATCTTTATACCAGAGTTGAATCAGAGTTCTGCAGCATATCTCCAATTTTTATAACAGAGTTGAATCAGAGTTCTGTATATCTTTAATCTATATATCACTCACCATGTCAGAAAGACCAAAAAGGACAGGCAGACGCTCCCAGGCACAGATAATAAAACTCACAGTAATGTCGGTGTGTATGAGCGTATCACAGAGCTCCACATCAATGAAACTCACAGTAATGTGCAATGTGTATGAGCGTATCGCAGAGCTCCACAGCAATAAAACTCACAGTAATGTGCAGTGTGTATGAGCGTATCACAGAGCTCCACAGAAAAAAACTGATGTTCATATACACTGCACATTACTGTGAGTTTTATTGCTGTTATAGTATTAAAATTCTAGATATATTGTTTTCTTTATTAAAATAAACCTAAACATATTAAAATATTTGTTATTAATTACACTTGTTGCCTGCTCTCCTGCTTACCTTTTTTTGTAGGATGGGGGCTCACTCTATGGTGGTCCAGTGAGACGGTCACAGGACTCTTCAGCTGACCAGGCCCGAGGCTCCGGACTGGGGTCCAGCCTAGAGACTTGCATTTCTCCCATACAGCAGGGCCAACTTTCACGCCGAGCACCAGCAGGACAACCAGGAGCTTCAAGGTCACCGGGACCAGCAGGCCAAACATGGAGGACACCAGGAATGAGCTGGAGGATGCGACATATGGAGCATTAAGGGTTACAGTGTACAGTGTGTAAGATGCATTGTATACAGACACACACAGCGCCCACTATACTCTCCGTTTATCTAATCCACATCTATGGGCCCGGGAGACGTATCATGTGGACACTAGGGATGAGCTGTTCGGGTTCGGAGTTCGACCTGAACTTTGGCAGTTCGAAAGTTTGCGAATTTCAAACTTTTTTGGTGTGTTCGGTTCGAGTTCGAAAAAAAAAAGAAATTTTGAAAAAAGTATAGAAAATGCTTAAAAAAATATAGAAATATTCTTTACTGCAGAATATTATAAGCAACGGTTTATTAGATATTGAATTAAAAACTAATGTGTACGTGGAAAGATTATCAACTCTAAATGACCTCTGTTCACAAACGGGCATAACACCAGGTGTTTTTAGTCTGGTAATCAATTTGATACATTGTACACTATACTGAGGTGGAGTGGTGTCTGCTTCTGATTGAGATTTGAGAATTAATTTCCCTAAAACATCCTAATATGCTGCATTTAGGCTGCTGTCAGACGAGCGTAGTGTTCACGTCCGTGATTGCGCCTAAAAGTACGTCCGTGATAGCATGACAGGAAGCCCATCGGAGCCCGTTACACGAAGTACGTCCGCACTGAACTGCGGACGCACAACGGCCGCGGCCCACGGACGCAAGGCAGGCAAGAACGTACAACCCCTAGAACGCCCGCACAAAGTGCGTTGCGTCCGCAACGTCTGCATAGCTTTGTGTGTGAGTGATGGAACGTGGTCAGACGGAATGCATTTATACGTCCAGCATTTTTTTCACGGACAAAATAGTTTTGCTTTTTAATTTATTTTCCCTCCTACATCCGTCAAAATATTTGGCAGTGAAAAAAACGGACTGTGTGGCCACTACTCTGTCTTCCGTACTGATGTACGTCCGTGTGCACGGACGTACAGTCCGTAGAAATCACGCTCGTCTGACCCTAGCCTTAACCCTTTCGCTGCTGAGGCTTTTCACACCTCTGTGCTGAGGTCATTTTTACCGCTTTCGCTCATCATGTTTAACCGCGTTTTGTAGCCATATTTCGATATATGACCCAGACATATTATATATCGTTCTTTCCGGCAGACTTGGCAGATTCATAATATGTCATTATTATATGTATACGTTATGTCATGTCTGTATATTATAACAAAAAATGCAATAAAATTAGAATTTTCAATAATTTATTATGTGTAAAGTGTTTTTTTTCACATTTTAACATGCAATCGTTTGCAGTTTTAATTTGGATGGGGTGCGCTTGTTAAAAAAATTAGAAATGGGGTCTCGTTACATTATTTTTGGGGAAAATTTCGCATTTTTTAACAAACGCACCGCATACAAAAATCGTTAGTGCAGCATTATTGTTCACATTATAATTGAAATGGGAACAATATTGCTGCATTAACAAAAAAATTAAAATTAATTGTTTATATTTTTTTAGAATTTTTTTTTAAATATTTTTTTTATTTTTCATGCTCATGTTTGGTATCCTTGGAAAGGCCATGCTCTGGCCGGTCCAACAATATCAAACATTAACCCCTAGCTGCCACGGATTGGGAGATAGGGGGTTCATTGGAACCCCCTATCTCCACCATTGGTGGCAGCTAGGGGTTAACTCCAGGACTGGCGTCATCGTGCTATGCACGATGACGCCAGTCCTCAAGGGGAGTTCCTGGAGGCTTGGCCGACATCTAAGATGTTGGCCAGCTCCAGGAGAGGATCACGATCCGGCGCTTTTCAGCGCCGATTCGTGATCCGGCTCCCCAGGGGTTAATCACAGCCACCGTTTGGAAGGGCAGGCTGTGCCCTTCCAAACGGTGCCTGGATTAACCCTCTGCCCAGGCGATCGGGAGGGAGAGAGGTCCGAAGGACCTCCCCCCCTTTCAGGTGCTTCCTCCGCACATGCGGGGGGCGCCTGAATTAGATGTCATCGTGCCGCCGCGATGACATCTAATTGCTCCGCCGGAGTCCCGGAGTGCTGAGCTGACATCCAAGATGTCAGCCCGCACCGGGGGGAGCAGCAATCCGCCGGAATCTGGCGGATTGCTGCCTCCTGAGCATGGACGCGCTCAGCGCGTCCATAGCACAGGAGAAGCACTTGGCTGGACGCGCTGTGCGCGTCCATAGCAGCCAAGTGGTTAACTGGTGTCTGAAAAAAATTCAAAATAACATCTAAAGCAATGTTATTTTTCACCTCGGGATTAAACATTCACAGGGTTATTCAGAGAGCGGTGAAAAGCAGGAGAAGTTAACTCACAGCGACAGTCAAAAAGTGCGTCCGAACGCATTGCCGTATTTTTTCACGGAATGCGCGAAAACGGTCATACGATGCACATTTTTGTGCGTGATTTTTTACGGATTCCAAACCAGGAAACTTTGGGTGTCTGGACGTTATGTTGGCCGGACATGAGCAGGGTCTGACGTCTCCAAATCACACACACACGCCGCTAGTGGACGCAGCGCACTCTGTACGTCCGTACTAGCGGTTCTGCTTTTTCGAAAAAATGCGTTCATTTTCCACTTGCGTTGCGCAGCAGGACTTTCGTGTGACCGTACTTCGTATATTGGCCGTCATTTGCTGCTAGTGCGGCCGTGATTAAGTGCGCCTAAACGCACGTTAAAAATTCGCTAGTCTGACCCTAGCCTAAATGGGAGAATTTTTCTGGTTTGGCTATTTTGACCTAGAATTTTCCATTCTCCAGTCATTCTCCTGCTCTTCACCGCTCTCTGAATAACCCTGACAGGGTTATTCAGAGAAAGGTGAAACTCAGGAGAATGACTGAAGAGAAAATTCTAGGTCAAAATAGCCAAACCAGAAAAATTCTCCCATTTATCTCACTTTCCAAATCGGCTATTTGGTCTAGAATTTTCCATTCACCAGTCATTCTCCTGCTTTTCACCACCAAAAAATCTGTAAACTTTTTCTGCGTGTCCGAAAATGTCTCCTCTTTTCATACAGACTGCCGCCCCAGGCAGTTTTTTATGGATAGATTAAAGGAAAAGCATTTACCGTCATTTGAAATGTCATTTTTTGGTTTTTACATATTTCTATACATCCTAGAAATCCGCCACTTCACGGGCAGGTTATGGGGACTAGGGATGAGCGGTTCGGGTTTGGACGGTTCGGGGTTCGACCCGAACTTAGCCTGTTCGAGTAGATCGCGAACACCGAACATTTCCGGGTGTTCGCCGCATGTTCGACCACAATGGACCACAATGCATTTTCCCACTGGCCTGAAGCTTGTAATTGGCTACAGCCTTGCACCCGACCACAGGTGCCAATCACCGCTCAAATTTTGTCCAATCATGGGCTCACAGAGCTAGGTCCCGCAGCACACTATATAACGTTTCCACGCGCCGATTCTGTACGCATTTCAGAGGAGATTTCAAAGGAGATAGTTGTGTCTTGTTACTGCCGGTCTGCCACGCTACTGGGTGGGTCTGGGGGGTCTCATTTCTACCAAATATCAGGGAATTTAGGTGAATTGTGTCTTGTCACTGTGCCAGCAAGTTTTTTTGGGGTTTACAACTTTCTTTTAAACATTTGTGAATTGAGGTGATCTTCTGGGTCTTGTCACTGTGCCAGCAAATCTTTTTGGGGCTCACTAATTTCTTTAAAACATTTGTGAATTGAGGTGATCTGTCTCTTGTCACACAACCAGTACCACGCAGTATTTTGGGGCTCACTAATTTCTACAAAACATTTGTGAATTGAGGTGATCTGTGTCTCATCACACATCCAGTACCACACATTATTTTGGGGCTCACTAATTTCTTTAAAACATTTGTGAATTGAGGTGATCTGTGTCTCATCACACATCCAGTACCATGCATTATTTTGGGGCTCACTAATTTCTACAAAACATTTGTGACATTCCCAAGTGGCACCCTAAGTGGACGTTCAGAGTTGATTCCTGGAGTTTTATCCAAGATCCCCTATGCCATCCACCATCACGATCTCTAATTCCTGTGTCTCCTCTCTCCACAGGTAAGACATTATCACCCATTATTCACAGACACCCACATCTCAACTGATCCCCTGCATACTTTTGCTGGTAAGACATTATCACCCATTATTCAGACACCCACATCTCAACTGATCCCCTGCATACTTTTGCTGGTAAGACATTATCACCCATTATTCACAGACACCCACATCTCAACTGATCCCCTGCATACTTTTGCTGGTAAGACATTATCACCCATTATTCACAGACACCCACATCTCAACTGATCCCCTGCATACTTTTGCTGGTAAGACATTATCACACATTATTCACAGACACCCACATCTCAACTGAGCCCCTGCATACTTTTGCTGGTAAGACATTATCACCCATTATTCACAGACACCCATCTCAACTGATCCCCTGCATACTTTTGCTGGTAGGACCCCCATCACCCAGTATTCGCAGGCACCCACATTGTACGTTACCTTGGTCTTTTTCTGTTTTTTATTATTTTGTTTTTTTCTCCACCATTTGCTTTGCTGATTAGCATGTGAATCTCCTGCCCTATTGACACAGCCCATCCAGCTTCAGGTGTTTGCATTCAGGCAGTTAAAAAGTAATCAGTCCGCCCTATATAACATTTAAGACAGGCTCCACTGAGCCTTGGCTCTTGTGACATTCCCAAGTGGCACCCTAAGTGGACGTTCAGAGTTGATTCCTGGAGTTCAGTGGCACCCTAAGTGGACGTTCAGAGTTGATTCCTGGAGTTCAGTGGCACCCTAAGTGGACGTTCAGAGTTGATTCCTGGAGTTCAGTGGCACCCTAAGTGGACGTTCAGAGTTGATTCCTGGAGTTCAGTGGCACCCTAAGTGGACGTTCAGAGTTGATTCCTGGAGTTCAGTGGCACCCTAAGTGGACGTTCAGAGTTGATTCCTGGAGTTCAGTGGCACCCTAAGTGGACGTTCAGAGTTGATTCCTGGAGTTCAGTGGCACCCTAGTGGACGTTCAGAGTTGATTCCTGGAGTTCAGTGGCACCCTAAGTGGACGTTCAGAGTTGATTCCTGGAGTTCAGTGGCACCCTAAGTGGACGTTCAGAGTTGATTCCTGGAGTTCAGTGGCACCCTAAGTGGACGTTCAGAGTTGATTCCTGGAGTTCAGTGGCACCCTAAGTGGACGTTCAGAGTTGATTCCTGGAGTTCAGTCGCATCCTAAGTGGACGTTCAGAGTTGATTTCTGGAGTTGCGGGACTGGAGGAAGGAACTGCAAGGCCCACTTTTTACTCCGGGTAAACACACGTCTATATCATGCTTTCTCTCACGCTTCTACTCTTTACTTGTACCTTTCTCCTTAAATGGAACTCCTGCCCCTCTACCACCGACCCCTACACTATCTGCATCTCTCCCTCCCTCCTCTCGTTCCACATGATGGCCTCTCATGAGCTCCTTTGTTTCCTCAGAACATGGTCTCCCTCTATCTCTCGTGCTGCCAATCACTCCCACTCCCACAAATCCCATTCCCACCTTCTCTTTCTCACCCTGCTGCTGTTACTCTATTCAGGTGACATATCCACTAACCCTGGCCACACAACACATCCAATACTTCCCTCTCATCCTATCTCCATCGCAAATAAATCACCTCCCTGCAAGCCCAGCAACCTCATTACCATAATCCCTCAGCGCCTGTCCTCTTTCTCCTGCGCCCTCTGGAACGCTCGCTCTGTGTGCAACAAACTCACAGCCGTCCATCACCTCTTCCTTTCAAACTCATTCAACCTCCTAGCTTTATCTGAAACCTGGCTAACTCCCTCTGACACGGCCTCTGTTGCTGCTCTCTCACATGGCGGTCTACACTTGAGTCATACCCCCAGACCGGGTGAGAGAAATGGTGGCGGGGTCGGAATCCTGCTCTCTCCCACCTGCACCTACCAGCATCTCCCTCCACCCCCATCCCTCTCCTTCGAGACACACTGCATCCGCCTGTTCTCTCCTCTGGCTCTCAGGGTGGCAGTCATCTACCGCCCACTAGGACCAACCTCCCAGTTCTTTGACCACTTTGCTACCTGGCTTTCTCACTTCCTGTCTTCTAATCTTCCATGCCTAATTCTCGGGGACTTCAACATTCCTATTGACGATCCTTCCGCCCCTGCTGCCTCCAAACTTCTTTCACTCATGTCCACCCTTGGACTCACACAATCCTCCCTCCTCCTACCCCTCCGATGGTCACGCTATTGACCTTGTCTTTTCCAACCTCTGCTCCATTTCTGAGTTCAATTGTCACCCTTTCCCCATCTCTGACCACCACCTTCTCTCTTTCAACCTATCTGGACTTCCTAAACACCCTGCTCCCCCACCCCGCACACTCGCAGAAATCTACATGCTGTGGACCCCCATCAATTCTCCAACCTACTTCACCACCTCCCTCATACCTCATCCTTCACCTGCCCTGATGCTGCCACTAATCACTACAACACTACGCTTATCTCTGTTCTAGACACTCTTGCTCCTCTTTGACTCTGTAAGGCCCCACGCCGCCAGCTTCAGCCCTGGCACACCCTCCAGACACGCTACCTGCAAAGATGCTCCCACACTGCAGAGTGTGCCTGGAGGAAATCCCGCTCTGAAGCTGAATTTGTTCACTTCAAGTTTATTCTCCGGTCATACACCTCTGCCCTCCACTTGGCCAAACAATCCTTCTTCTCATCTCTTATATCTACACTGTCCTCCAACCCTAAACGGCTCTGGTCCACCTTCAACACCCTCCTCTACCCACCTGCACCTCCCCCTCAGCTGCCTTCAGCGCTCAAGACCTGGCAGACTACTTCCTCAGTAAAACTCTAACTATCAGAAGCAACATCCCAACACAAGATAGTTATCTGCCCCTCCACTCCCCAGGTCCCCTCTGCCACCCTCTGCCGCTTCCTCCCAGCCACTGAGGAGGAAGTCAATTCCTTATTGTCCTCCTCACATCTCACACGTGCCCGCTCGACCCCATTCCCTCACATCTAATTCCTCCCCTCTCCTCCTCCTCACCCCTGCTCTCACACACATCTTCAACCTATCTCTCTCCACTGGCTCCTTTCCATCCGCCTTCAAACACGCGATTGTTACCAATTTACTAAAGAAACCATCCCTAGATCCCAACTCTCCATCCAACTACCGCCCTGTATCCCTGCTTCCCTTCACATTAAAGCTCTTAGAAAAACTAGTCTTCAACCGCCTCTCCCTGTCCTCCAATTCCCTACGTGACCCCCTGCAATCTGGCTTCCGTCTTCTACACTCAACTGAAACTGCCCTCACCAAAGTCACCAACGACCTCCTAACTGCAAAAAAACACGGCCACTATTCTATTCTCATCCTGCTTGACCTCTCGGCTGCTTTTGACACTTTTGACCACCCCCTCCTTCTACAGACCCTCAACTCTCTGGGTCTCGGTAACACTGCACTCGCTTGGGTCGACTCCTATTTATCCAACAGGTCCTTCTGTGTGTCCTTTGCTGGTAACTCCTCCTCTTCATTGCCTCTATCTGTTGGTGTACCTCAAGGCTCTGTCCTTGGTCCTCTGCTCTTTTCCATCTACACCTCCTCCCTGGGCAAAATCATCAACAGCTTTGGCTTTAATTACCACCTCTACGCTGATGACACTCAGATCTACCTCTCTACCCCTGATCTCTCTCCCCCTGTCCTTTCAAAGTCAGTGACTGTTTTCTGGCATCTCCTCCTGGATGGCCTCCCACCACCTAAAGATCAACATGTCAAAGACTGAACTCCTACTTATTCCTCCCTCCAATGCCTCCCCACCTCCTGACTTCTCTATCATGGTGGAGGGTATCACCATCTCCCCATCAAACCAAGTTCGCTGTCTTGGAGTTACACTTGACTCTGCTCTTTCCTTCATCCCCACATCAAGTCTCTTTCCTCCTCCTGCCGATACCAACTGCTTAATATTTCCAGAATTCGGCCATTTCTTACCGCTGTCACCACAAAACAACTCATACACGCCCTGGTAATCTCCCGACTCGACTATTGCAATAATCTCTTATCTGGCCTCCCTCTGTCCCGCCTCTCCCCCCTACAATCCATCCTGAACGCCTCCGCCAGGCTAATTCACCTCACCCACCGCTCTGTCTCTGCCGCTCCCTCTCTGCGAGTCCTTCACTGGCTCCCCATCCACTGCAGAATTAAGTTCAAAATCCTTATCCTTACCTACAAAACCCTCACTAACTCAGCGCCCCACTACCTGTCCTCACTAATCACCAAATACACCCCGGCCCGCTCCCTAAGGTCAAACAGTGACCTGCGACTAGCTTTCTCCCGCATCCCCTCTTCCCATGATAGACTGCAGGATTTCTCATGCGCAGCCCCCACTCTCTGGAACGCTCTCCCTCGTACTGTCAGACTTTCCCCTAACTTCTCTTCCTTCAAACGCTCCCTTAAAACATTCCTATTTAGGGAAGCCTACCACCCAACTCACTGACGCAACCATCAATCACTCTCACCTTACAGTCCTCTCCTCCTGTTTCCAACCCCAACCCTCCCAGATTGTGAGTTACTATGGGAATAGGACCCTCATCTCCTCCTGTACTGTTTGTCAAATGTTGTTCAATGTATTGTAACCCTGTCTATACTGTGTTTATTGTACAGCGCTGAGGAATATGCTGGCGCTTTATAAATAAAGAATAATAATAATAAAAAACATTTGTGAATTAAGTTGATCTGTGTCTCGTCACACAAACAGTACCACGCTGTATTTTGGGGCTCACTAATTTCTACAAAACATTTGTGAATTGAGGTGATCTTCTGTGTCTTGTCACACAGCCAGCAAGTTTTTTTGGGGCTCACTAATTTCTTTAAAACATTTGTGAATTGAGGTGATCTGTGTCTCGTCACACATCTTCCTACACGCATTATTTTGGGGCTCACTAATTTCTACAAAACATTTGTGAATTGAGGTGATCTTCTGTGTCTTGTCACACAGGCAGCAAGTTTTTTTGGGGCTCACTAATTTATTTAAAACATTTGTGAATTGAGGTGATCTGTCTCTTGTCACACAACCAGTACCACGCATTATTTTTGGGCTCACTAATTTCTACAAAACATTTGTGAATTGAGGTGATCTGTGTCTCGTCACTGGCTGCCAGCTATCAGTGTGTCTCACTGAGTTATACCAGAGTTCTTTAAATCTTTATACCAGAGTTGAATCAGAGTTCTGTATATATTAATCTATATATCACTCACCATGTCTGAAAGAACAAAAAGGACAGGCAGACGCTCCCAGACACAGATAAGTGTCCTTTCAAAAGTCAGTGACTGTTTATCTGGCATCTCCTCCTGGATGGCCTCCCACCACCTAAAGATCAACATGTCGAAGACTGAACTCCTACTTATTCCTCCCTCCAATGCCTCCCCACCTCCTGACTTCTCTATCACGGTGGAGGGTATCACCATTTCCCCATCAAACCAAGTTCGCTGTCTTGAGTTACACTTGACTCTGTCTTTCCTTCATCCCCCACATCAAGTCTCTTTCCTCCTCTGCCGATACCAACTGCGTAATATTTCCAGAATTCGGCCATCTTACCGCTGTCGCCACAAAACAACTCATACACGCCCTGGTAATCTCCCGACTCGACTATTGCATAATCTCTTATCTGGCCTCCTCTGTCCCGCCTCTCCCCCCTACAATCCATCCTGAACGCCTCCGCCAGACTAATTCACCTCACCGCCGCTCTGTCCTGCGCCCCTCTGCGAGTCCCTTCACTGGCTCCCCAATCCACTGCAGAATTAAGTTCAAAATCCTTATCTTTACCTACAAAACCCTCACTAACTCAGCTCCCCACTACCTGTCCTCACTAATCACCAAATACACCCCAGCCCGCTCCCTAAGGTCAAACAGTGACCTGCGCTAGCTTCTCACCGCATCACCTCTTCCCATGATAGACTGCAGGATTTCTCACGCGCAGCCCCCACTCTCTGGAACGCTCTCCTCGTACTGTCAGACTTTCCCCTAACTTCTCTTCCTTCAAACGCTCCCTTAAAACGTTCCTATTTAGGGAAGCCTACACCCAACTCACTGACGCATCATCAATCACTCTCACCTTACAGTCCTCTCCTCCTGTTTCCAACCCCAACCCTCCTAGATTGTGAGTTCCTACGGGAATAGGGCCCTCATCTCCTCCTGTACTGTTTGTCAAATGTTGTTCATATGTTTTAACCTGTCTATACTGTGCTTTGTACAGCGCTGCGGAATATGCTGGCGCCTTATAAATAAAGAATAATAATAATAATAATAAGAGGGCAAGCAGCCCCTGTGTCGGGAGGCTGTGCCTCTGGTCGTGGTGGACGTTGTGCATCCTCTGCATACTGCCAAGTTGGCTCCAGTGACGAGGAGATAGAGGATGAAGATGACATTGATGATGTCACTGACTCCACCTGGGTGCCAGATTGAACTAAGGAATCAAGAGAGGAGGAGGGGGAGGAGGAGGCACAGCAAACACGAGGCACAACATCCTCTGTGTCCAACTGTAGCACTAGCCAGTCCAAGGCATCAGATGTCAGAGCTGCTCCGGTGCAGAGTGCTGTTGTCTCAAAGAACACATGCAGGAGCTCTGCTGTCTGGGAGTTCTTTAAGAAATGTGCAGCAGACCCCACCGTTGCTATTTGTAATCTATGTCAGATGAGGCTGAAGTGTAGGATAAACAACGGACACTTGGGAACCACGTGCTTGAGGCGACATATGAACAAGTGCCACACATCCCGTTGGCGCAAAACTTTGCGTAGGTCCTCCTCCTCCTCATCTGTCTCTACCCCCACTGTATATCCTGCCATGTCATTGCCTACAACCTCCACCGACAGGGATGATGCTAAAGTAATGGATGTACAGGTCCTTCCTCACAATGTGACATCATCCCAGTAGCTGAAGATTTACACAGTCAGATTACGTTGCCGCAGCTGCTGCAGCGAAAGAAAAAATATAGTCCCAACCATCCCCAAGCACAGCGTCTAAATGCCAGTTTAGCAAAATTACTCGCATTGCTGCTGCTGCCTTTCTAGCTGGTGGACTCTGCTCCCTTCCGTGAATTTGCTGAATGTGCTGTACCACAGTGGCAGGTTGCAAAACGCCATTACTTTTCACGCAAGGCCATTCCAGCACTATACCAGCACGTGGAAGACAATGTTATCCAGTCATTGGGAAAGGCAGTCAGCAGCAAGGTGCATGTGACTTTAGACACGTGGTCCAGCAAGCATGGACAGGGTCGTTACATTTCCTTCACGGCACACTGGGTAACTCTGATTGCAGCTGGGAGGGATCCAAGACGGGGCTCTGTGCTGGAGCTTGTTCATCCACCATGCCTCCAGAAAGATGCTTGTATGAGGTCTGTCTGCTCCACCACCACCACCACCACCACCTCTTCCTCCTCCTCCTCCTCCTTCACTGTCTCTGGCGAAGTGGCAGTTAAACCGACGCCTGACAGGGTCTACGCAATGGCTCAAGCAAAAAGATGCCATACTGTGCTTTAGCTGGTTTGTTTAGGGGACAGGAGCCACACCGGGTCAGAAATTTTGTCAGCTCTGCAGGGGCAGGTGCAGAGATGGTTAACACCATGCCAGCTTGAGCTGGGAATGATCATCTGCAATAATGTCAGCAACCTTCTCTCTGCCCTACGCAAGGGTAAATTGACGCATGTACCATGCCTAGTACACGTCCTAAATCTGGTGGTACAGCATTTCATAACCAAGTACCCAGGGCTGCCAGAGCTTCTCAGCCAGGCCAGAAAGGTCTGCAGCCACTTCAGATGGTCATTCCCAGCAAGCATTCGCCTGGCAGAAATTCAAAGAGAATTCCACCTTCCCACAAACCGTCTGATCTGTGACATGCCCACCAGGTGGGACTCGACATTAGCAATGCTGCAGCGTCTGCACAAGCAGCAGAGGGCCATCAACGAGTACCTGTGTGAGTATGGCACAAGGACAGGTTCAGGTCAACTTGTTTTTTTTTTCCCCCTGCAGTGGCTGATGAGCAAGGATGCATGCACTGTACTGTCACCATTTGAGGAGGCAACGAGGATGGTGAGCAGGGACAGTGCATGCATCAGTGACACAATTCCTTTAGTTTTCCTGCTGGAGCACACTCTGCGGGGAATTATAGATGTGGCTCTAGAGGCAGAGCAGCGGGAGGAAGAGGAGGCCTTCCCTAGCTCTCAAGGCCCCAGTCTTTCCGCAGACAGCATTCCAGCGGGTCCTACTCAGATCAGACAGGAGGAGGATGAGGATGAGGAGGACTATTTAAGTAGTGGGGGCATTGAAGGTGGGGATTCCTCAAGGGAGGGTTTTGTGTGCCCAGATACAGAAGGGCTTGTGCGTGGCTGGGAGGAGGAAGTGCACGATACTGTCATCCTCATTGACCAGGAAGACTCAGAAGCTAATGCCACCTCCAACCTACACTGCATGGGCTCCCTAATGATGCAAAGCCTGCTAAAGGACCCCAGGATTCGTGCTATCAAGGAGAGGGATCATTACTGGTTGGCAACCCTTCTTGATCCACGATACAAGGGGAAAGTTGCAGAGCTCATCCTGCCCGCACAGAGGGAGCACAGGATGAAAAAACTTGAGGACGCTCTAAAGCGACACTTGTGTAACACCTTTCCAGGCACTGGTAGATTACCAAGTGATGACACACATGCTTCTGAGGCTGCGGGTGATCAGAGGAATAGCGGTGAAAGCCAGGGCCGCTTGACTGATGCTTTTTAAAAAAAAATTAGTCCACGACGCCCAAGGACGTCAATTGTAGGCACCCATTGCCAGCGTCTTCACCATATGGTGCAGGACTACCTAGGGGCAAGGGCAGACCTGGATACCTTTCCAGCAGATGATCCACTGGTTTACTGTGTGTTGAGATTGGATCACTGGCCAGAACTTAGCCAATATGCTATGCAGCTACTAGGTTGCCCTTCATCTAGCGTGCTTTCCGAAAGGACGTTCAGTGCCGCTTGAGGTTTTGTCACAGACAAAAGAGTGCGTCTGTCCACCGACTCTGTAGACCGGCTGACATTTATAAAAATGAATCAGTCCTGGATCAGCAGCTATCAATCCCCTGATGCTGAAGTAATGGAATAGATAGGGGATGTCCTCTTCTGCATTCACAAAACCTCCAGCACTGAACTCTTCCACAATACCACAAAAGGTTTACGGTGTGAAGGCACTTGCTGCCATGAAAGGCACAATATTTGGCTGCACTGACGCCTGTGCCAGATTTATATCATTTTATTTTTTTGAACCGCAGTGTCCAACCCTGCACTCTTCCACAATACCACAGAGGGGTTACTGTATGATGATACTTGCTGCCCTGGCAGTCTTGCACCAAAGACAGAATATCTGGGTGCATTGACGCCTTAGCCAGATGCATATCTGTTTAATATAGGACCGCAAGGTCCACCCCTGCACTCTTCCACCATAACACAGAGGGGTTACTGTATGATGATACTTGCTGGCCTGGCATTAAAGGCACAATATCTGGGTGCACTGACGCCCATTAACAGATAAAAAAAAACACTTTTCAATATAGGACCACATGGTCCACCCCTGCACTCTTCCACAATCCACAGAGGGGTTAGGCTAGGGTCAGATGAGCGCATTTTTCTACGGACTGTGCGTCCGTGCAGTACGGATGTACTTACTGACTGACGACAAGGTAGTGGCCACACAGTCCGTTTTTTTCACTGACGTATTTTTTGACTGATGTAGCAGGGAAAATAAATTACAATGAAAGAACATTCTGTCCGTCAAAAATGCTGGACGTATAAATGCAGTCCGTCTGACCTTGTTGCATCACTCACACACAAAGCTATGCGGACGTTGTGGACGTGGCGCACTCTGCATGCATGTCCGTTCTAGCAGTATTACGATCTTGCCTAACCTGCGTCCGTTTGCAGCGTCCGTCAGCCCCCCCCCCCACTTCTGTGCGGACGTACTTCGTGTGTGGGGCTCCATTTAACACAATTGTATGCTATCATGGACGTACTTATGTGCGGCAACACGGACGTTAACACTGCGCTCGTCTGACCCCAGCCTTACTGTATGATGATACTTGCTGGCCTGGCAGTCTTGCACCAAAGGCACAATATCTGGGTGCACTGACGCCTTAACCAGATGCATATCTTTTTAATATAGGACCGCAAGGTTCACCCCTGCACTCTTCCACAATACCACAGAGGGGTTACTGTATGATTGTACTTGCAGGCCTGGCACTGAAGGCACAATATCTGGGTGCACTGCCACTGACGCCTGTATCAGATTCATATCCTCAGAGGGGTTACAGTGTGACGGCACTGTTTGCCGACTAAAAGCCCAATTTAAAGCACCTATTGTTACTTTCATCCAAAGCCTGCATAAGTTTCACAATAATTTAGCCAAAGAAATCACTAAACTTTTTCTGCGCGTCCTAAAATGTCTTTTCATACAGGCTGCCGCCCCAAGCAGTGGTTTATGGATAGATTAAAGGAAAAGCATTTACCGTCATATGAAACGTAATTTTTTTGGTTTTTAACCCTTTCGCTGCTGAGGCTTTTCCCGCCCCTGTGCTGAGGTCATTTTTACCGGTTTTGCTCATCATGTTTAAACGTGTTTTGAAGGCTTATTTTAGTATATGACCCAGACATATTATATATCGTTCTTTCCATCAGACTCGGCAGATTCATAATATGTCATTATTATATGTATACGTTATGTCATGTCTGTATATTATAACAAAAAATGCAATAAAATATGTATTTTCAATAATTTACAATGTGTAAAGTGTTTTTTTTCACATTTTAACATGCGAGCAATTGCGGTTATATTTTGTATGGGGTGCGCTTGTTAAAAAAATTAGAGATGGGGTCTCGTTACATTTTTTTTGGGGAAATTACACTATTTTTAACAAACGCACCGCATACAAAAATCGTTAGTGCAGCATCATTGTTCACATTATAATTGAAATGGGAACAATATTGCTGCATTAACAAACCAAAAAAAAAAAAAAAAGTGTTTATTTTTTTTATAATTTTTTTTTTAATTTTTTTATTTTTATTTTGAATTTTTTTTTTTGACAAACTTTTTCACTTTCATGTTTGGTATCGTTGGAACGGCCATGCTCTGGCCGATCCAACCATACCAAACATTAACCCCTAACTGCCACGGATCGGGAGATAGGGAGTTCATTGGAACTCCCTATCTCCACAGTTGGTGGCAGTTAGGGGTTAAGTCCAGGACTGGCGTCATCGTGCTACGCACGATGACGCCAGTCCTCAGGGGAGTTCCCGGAGGCTTGGCCGACATCCAAGATGTCGGCCAGCTCCAGGAAAGGATCGCGAACCGGCGCTTTTCAGCGCCGATTCGCGATCCAGCTCCCCAGGGGTTAATGCCAGGCACCATTTGGAAGGGCAGGCTGTGCCCTTCCAAATGATGCCTGGGTTAACCCCCGCAGAGCCGCCGATGGGGAGAGAGAGAGGTCCGAAGGACCTCCCCCCTCCCTTTCAGGCGCCTCCTCCGCACATGCCGGGGGGGGCGCCTGAATTAGGTGTCATCGCGCTGCCGCGATGACACCTAATTCCGGCGGCTGCGGTCCCGGATGCCGGGCTGACATCGAGGATGTCAGCCCGCACCGGCGGGGCCAGCGATCGGCCGGAACCCGGCCGAACGCTGACCCCAATGGGAGGACGCGCTCAGCGCGTCCTCCGCATACCAGCGGGAATGCTGAGGACGCGCTGAGCGCGTCCTCAGCATTGAAGTGGTTAAGTGTTTCTATACATCCTAGAAATCCGCCACTTCATGGGCAGGTTATGGGGACCTCCTAGGCACGATATTTGAAGGAATTTTTGGTTTTTATTTTTAACCCTTATTTCATGGAAAACTCACTGTTCCTTTAAAAACGTTTTTTTTTTTACTTTTTGTCCTTGTTTCCTGTCCCCCAGGGCACTACCCGGACCCCCATACACCTTTTATGGCAAATATGTAGCATATATGCCCTCTTGGAGGGCACTCTAAAAAACCGATTTTTTAGCCCCATTGACTTGCATGGGGTTCGGGTTCGGTCCCGAACAAATGGGAAGTTCGGGTTCGGACTTGAACCAAACTCGGGGAGTGTTCGGCTCATCCCTAATGGGGACCTCCTAGGCACGATATTTGAAGGAATTTTTCGTTTTTATTTTTAACCCTTATTTCATGGAAAACTCACTGTCCCTTTAAAAACTTTTTTTAAAACTTTTTGTCCTTGTTTCCTGTCCCCCAGGGCACTACCCAGACCCACATACACCTTTTATGGCAAATATGTAGCATATATGCCCTCTTGGAGGGCACTCTAAAAACCGAATTTTCAGCCCCATTGACTTGCATTGAGTTCGAGTTCGGGTTCGGGTTCGGATCCGAACATTTGGAAAGTTCGGGTTCGGCTTCGAACCGAACTCGGGGAGTGTTCGGCTCATCCCTAGTGGACACACATCAATCCCTGGCACCAATAGCAGCAAATCCTTTAAATCCTACGCGTTGCAAGGTGGAGCCTCCATGGGTGGGATTTGTTCTTCCAACACATCCCAGAAATGCTTGATCAGATTGAGATATGGGGAATCTGGAGGACCAGGTGACACCTTAAAAACAGTGTCATGCTCCTCAAACCATTCCTGAGCAGCGTTTGCCATGTGGCCGGGAGCATTTTCCTGCTGAAAGCAGCCACTGCCATCAGGTAACACCACAGCCACGAAGGTGTTACATGGTGCAGAGCAATCTCTAAGTAGTTGGTGTGTCACGTTTGTGCTGACACCTTTCTATCATGGCCAGTGTAGCTCCTCTGTGTGATGGTACTAGACCGGCTCAGCCTTCACTTTCCACATGCATCGATGATCCTTGGGAGCCCATGACCCGGATGCTTGTCCTCGCATATCCTCCTTTGCACCACTTTTGGTGGGTACTAACCCCTGCATCCCGGGAACACCCCACAAGACTTGGAATTTTGGTCATACTGTGACCCAGGCGTCTGGGCGTCATTTGGCCGTGTCACAGTCACATCTCGTCAATCAGCCACTGGACGACCACTAGGAGCATGTGGGTGAGAGGAGTGGATTGCAGACAACTTTGAGGGATTCGTCTGGCACACCAGGATAGGTGGGATGTGACATCAAATGACAAGATATCCCACCTTGTGAAAATAAATCCCCCAGTAACAACCCTCCAGACTCGCTACCTGCAAAGATGCTCCCGCACCGCAGAGCGTGCCTGGAGGAAATCCCGCTCTGAAGCTGATTTTGTTCACTTCAAGTTTATTCTCCGGTCATACACCTCTGCCCTCCACTTGGCCAAACAATCCTTCTTCTCATCTCTTATATCTACGCTGTCCTCCAACCCTAAACGGCTCTGGTCCACCTTCAACACCCTCCTCTACCCACCTGCACCTCCCCCCTCAGCTGCCTTCAGCGCTCAAGAGCTGGCAGACTACTTCCTCAGTAAAACTTTAACTATCAGAAGCAACATCCCAACACAAGATAGTTATCTGCCACCTCCACTCCACAGGTCCCATCTGCCACCCTCTGCCGCTTCCTCCCAACCACTGAGGAGGAAGTCAATTCCTTATTGTCCTCCTCAAATCTCACCACGTGCCCGCTCGACCCCATTCCCTCACATCTAATTCCTCCCCTCTCCTCCTCCCTCACCCCTGCTCTCACACACATCTTCAACCTATCTCTCTCCACTGGCTCCTTTCCATCCGCCTTCAAACACGCGCTAGTTACCCCTTTACTAAAGAAACCATCCCTAGATCCCAACTCTCCATCCAACTACCGTCCTGTATCCCTGCTTCCCTTTACCTCTAAGCTCTTAGAAAAACTAGTCTTCAACCGCCTCTCCCTCTTCCTGTCCTCCAATTCACTACTTGACCCCCTGCAATCTGGCTTCCGTCCGCTACACTCAACTGAAACTGCCCTCACCAAAGTCACCAACGACCTCCTAACTGCTAAAAAACACGGCCACTATTCTATTCTCATCCTGCTTGACCTCTCGGCTGCTTTTGACACTGTTGACCACCCCCTCCTTCTACAGACCCTCAACTCTCTGGGTCTCGGTGACACTGCACTTGCTTGGATTGACTCCTATTTATCCAACAGGTCCTTCTGTGTGTCCTTTGCTGGTAACTCCTCCTCCTCATTGCCTCTATCTGTTGGTGTACCTCAAGGCTCTGTCCTTGGTCCTCTGCTCTTTTCCATCTACACCTCCTCCCTGGGCAAAATCATCAACAGCTTTGGCTTTAATTACCACCTCTACGCTGATGACACTCAGATCTACCTCTCTACCCCTGATCTCTCTCCCCCTGTCCTTTCCAAAGTCAGTGACTGTTTATCTGGCATCTCCTCCTGGATGGCCTCCCACCACCTAAAGATCAACATGTCAAAGACTGAGCTCCTACTTATTCCTCCCTCTAATGCCGCCCCACCTCCTGACTTCTCGATCACGGTGGAGGGTATCACCATCTCCCCATCAAACCAAGTTCGCTGTCTTGGAGTTACACTTGACTCTGCTCTTTCCTTCATCCCCCACATCAAGTCTCTTTCCTCCTCCTGCCGATATCAACTGCGTAATATTTACAGAATTCGGCCATTTCTTACCGCTGTCGCCACAAAACAACTCATACACGCCCTGGTAATCTCCCGACTCGACTATTGCAATAATCTCTTATCTGGCCTCCCTCTGTCCCGCCTCTCCCCCCTACAATCCATCCTGAACGCCTCCGCCAGGCTAATTCACCTCACCCGCCGCTCTGTCTCTGCCGCTCCCCTCTGCGAGTCCCTTCACTGGCTCCCCATCCACTGCAGAATTAAGTTCAAAATCCTTATCCTTACCTACAAAACCCTCACTAACTCAGCTCCCCACTACCTGTCCTCACTAATCACCAAATACACCCCAGCCCGCTCCCTAAGGTCAAACAGTGACCTGCGCCTAGCTTCTCCCCGCATCACCTCTTCCCATGATAGACTGCAGGATTTCTCACGCGCAGCCCCCACTCTCTGGAACGCTCTCCCTCGTACTGTCAGACTTTCCCCTAACTTCTCTTCCTTCAAACTCTCCCTGAAAACATTCCTATTTAGGGAAGCCTACCACCCAACTCACTGACGCAACCATCAATCACTCTCACCTTACAGTCCTCTCCTCCTGTTTCCAACCCCAACCCTCCCAGATTGTGAGTTCCTACGGGAATAGGGCCCTCATCTCCTCCTGTACTGTTTGTCAAATGTTGTTCAATGTATTGTAACCCTGTCTATACTGTGCTTATTGTACAGCGCTGCGGAATATGCTGGCGCTTTATAAATAAAGAATAATAATAATAATAATAATAATATGTACCATCCCGTGACAATATATCCTGCCTGTGACATTCAATCCCTCCACGTGACAATATATCCCACCCCGTGACAATATATCCCGCCCCGTGACAACATATCCCACCCCCTGACAATATATCCCACCATGTGACAATATAACCCACCCCGTGACAATATATCCCGCCCCTGACAACATATCCCGCCCCCTGACAACATATCCCGCCCCCTGACAATATATCCCACCACGTGACAATGTAGCCCACCCTGTGACAATATATCCCGCCCCCTGACAATATATCCCGCCACGCGACAATATATCCCACTATGTGACAATATATCGGGCCCCGACACAATATATCCCACCTAGGGGTTAAGTCCAGGGGGAACGCGTTGGAACAACTCAGATTTGAGTGAGTGTTTTGCTATGTGCGAGATGATAATTGCAAATTGGGGGACAGAAATCTTGGTAAGTACCCATACTTCTTTTTTTAGGTCTTGACCCCTGATCCCACCCCATGACAATATATCCTGCCCTGTGATAACCCTTTGACAATATACTCCACCCCATGACCGCTGCCATGTAACAATATAATCAGTGTAGCTGTCTGCAGCTGGCTGTCACATCTCGGTCCTGCCCCCTGCTGGTTGTAGCAGGGATTCATGTTTATTTTGGTTTTCAGGTTCTACAGACTATCTGTTGGCTGATTGGTCTGCGGTCACATGATCATCTCAGCCCTATATATAGGCCTAGTAAGTCTCTTGCTCCCTGGGTCTGGATAGGTTACACCTATTAAGTTCCTGCTCTTGTTATAGATTACTCACTGTCCTTGATAATATTGTATTCCTGATTACTCGTGTATGACTTATGGTTCTGGCCCTTGGATTACTCTCACATCTGTCCCCTAAAGATATTCTGTCTGGATTTCCCGTGTATGACCTGGCTTATGTTTTTGGACCACTTTCTTGTATGTGTTTAGTTTATGTTATTATTATTATTATTATTATTTATTTATAAAGCGCCAGCATATTCCGCAGCGCTGTACAATAAGCACAGTATAGACAGGGTTACAATACATTGAACAACATTTGACAAACAGTACAGGAGGAGATGAGGCCCTATTCCCGTAGGAACTCACAATCTAGGAGGGTTGGGGTTGGAAACAGGAGGAGAGGACTGTAAGGTGAGTTTATGTGTATTTGCTCAGATCTTTTGGTCACGAAATCAATAGCTCCTGAGCACTATCTAGTGTTCCCTCGTTGTTCTGATCTCCCTGGAGGGAGTGCTAGGATCAGCAGTTCTGTTCACAGTACTTTTCAGGTACCAACGAGTTCTGCCCTGCACTCTCTTGAATTCATGCAAGTCTCAGTCTGTCCTGTTGATAATCACTGTGTGTGTATTACACTGTATCACTTGTTTTAGTGACTCAACCCCCTGCTGGTTGCTGGGTTGATCACTCGCTGTTTTGGGTTCTATCCCTTTACGTTTAGGGGTATCGTTTGCTACCCTCCGGGGACCTTGTTCCCAGGTTGCAACTTGTTTATGTTTTTTGCTTAAGACCACGTTCACAAACTATTGTTCATCTGTTTTATGTAATTTCTGCCCTGCACCGTGAGTACTTCACGGACTGTCATTCCACGTCTGCTGTTTTTTGATTGTGTCCTAGGTAATCTGTTGGTCTCGAAACCTTCAGTACTTAGAGACAAATTCTAGTTAGTCCTTGTATGTACCAAAACTCTAGCTCTGTTTCTGTTTGTTATTGTGTGCTGGATTAAACATTATGAAACAAACCACAAACCTGCCTCAAGGGCCCAAATATATGCACAATGAAGGGCCTTCCCTGGCATCTACCCGGGACCCCCGTGACACTGGCAGGGGTTTAATGCTGTGGCTGGTCACTGTATGTTATTATTGTCCAATCAGTGCATTGGATTGTCACGCTAACCCTTGATTTGGGCCATTGTGGGTCCTTGGTTCATGGAGGGATGTAGCCCTTGAGGCTGGTTAGCTGCTGGCTGAATAGGCGGATACAGCATATATAGTCAATACAGATTCCAGACAGGAAAATAATAAGACTAACACGAGGGGCAGGAGGGCATAGAAGAAATCTAAAGGGATCCCTATGCCGGGGAAGATCCTGGAACAATGGTCTTCTAACTATATCATTCTTTGTGAGATGTCCAGAGTCAGGAGAACAGGAAGGGTGAGGGTTAAAACAACAACACACAGGAGATCCTAAACTGAAATAAAGGTCCTTATACTGGCCTCTGTACTAGAGAGAACAAAATACATAAAACAAGGAACAGATAAGAATGGTCAGGACTGGAGCCAAGGATAGAGAACCAGGAAGGAACGTCAGACAAGGAGAGGTTGGCAACAGATCAGTAAGATACAGATACAGGGAGCAGACAGATAGGATGGTCAATACAGGAATGCTTTGCAGCAACACAAGAACCAGATCAGAGCTCACAGGAACAGGTGTCACTGCTAGAACTCACGCCAGAGCAATGAGCCTCTGTGCTGCTGGTGTGTAAATAGAGAACAGGTCTGGGGTCACATGTCCTAAACAGTACAGCGAAACCCAGGAGCGGCACAGGGCGGAATAGCTAGACCCAGACAAGGAAAAGCTGGCCTGAATCGCTCCCACCACCAGGGGGCGCGGCTGAAAATGTGACAAGGATTTAAGGGGATAAATCTCATTTAATGTGGGAGCAGCCGACGGCCGTCATGAGATCAGCTCGTACTTACCCCCACAGAGCCGGAGACGTCACGTTCCTGGTAATGTTGGTGAAATGAGGATCTAGAAGCAGTAATGATACGTGTGTTACACGGATTCCATAAACCCAACAATGCAACCATTAACCATATATATAACATCTGAAAGAGTTTCTCGCCCGAGAGCGCCACCTCCTGGCTGCAGGTCACATGGACACATTGAAAATGTCAGTGTATTATAAACGTTGTCTATTAACCCTTAATAACACAGATTTTTCTTTGAAGCACAAATGTTGCAAGCAATGTTTTAGGTTTCGCCGTGTTCGTTTCATACTGTAATTTCCCTCGTTCTCTGTTGCTGCACCCACACGTCTTATATATTGTGTTTTTAGAAAATAAAAAGGGAAACGTGATTAAAAAAATGTCATAAGACAAACTGGATCCTGACCCAACCCCCAACATCCTCTAATAGCATGGACGGAGAATACAAGTGCTTGGAAGGGAAAAATTAACCCCTTAGTGCATAATAAACATAATTTTTATTTAACAGTTTATACAATTCATTAACAGAAAATTAACCCCTTGGGGTAAGTAATGCATCTGACCTCAGTGACAATGATTAGATGTTTAAAGAAACATTTATTGGGGACACTTATATTTTTTGTAATTGAGATTTAGGGTGCCGCTTTGGGGTACCTTTGGGCATTTCAGGGGGGACACTTATTTCTCTCTCACGAGCAGCGCAAGCTTCGAGAGAAAAATAAAAGGATTAAAAAACTGTTCATTGAGTCAGCCAGCCCTATTACCGCTGTGACTGGCTAGGAGAGGGTTAAATCGTGATAATAAATTATCGTTTTGCCAAGTTGCACTGAAAAAAGTAAGCACAATTTTTTTTTTTTGCATCAAATATGACTTTTTCCTAATGCTCCTTTTTCAATTGGTGTCGCTTTTATCTGGGCCATTTTATTCCCGGCCAGAAGGTGGCGACATGCTGCGCATCGCATTATTATATTCTTTTCTCATTGGGGTATTACACGATTTCTGCTAATATTCTTTGCGGATCTCAGGGGCCGCACGCAGCGTCTAATTATCCATTATAAATCGTATTATCAATAAGCAGACTTTCCATTCACCTGGGCAGCTGCTCTGAGGCTCCCGCGGCTGCAGCGTGAGATTCCCAGAGACGTCTCTGCACTGCAGCCAGATCGTCACGTTCTCTTGTCCCATACACGGAACCTCCACCCAGCCATTAACATGAACCATATCAGGAGCCGCAGAGAGATCCAGCAGGAGGGTCCAGGGGGTAAAGTCAGAGCAAAACCCTGAAATGTAAAATGCAATACTAAGTCTTGTGCGAAACGCGCGCACCAGGGGTTAATGTCGCCTCGGTATCTCTGGGTAACGTGTTGCAGGGGGTCTGGTCCCTAAAATACAGTGCAGGCGCAGAGGAGCCAGGCTTTACGGTGCTAGCCACCTGGTTAAAGTGCATTTTGTGTTAGATATTTAAACATCCTCTTCCTGTTATATCCTGAAGTCTCAGTGACTCTTACACAGCAGTAGCGCTGTACTCCATTAAGAGAAATTATATCCAAATGCGTCACGATAAACATTGAGAACAAAGAAACAGAAGCACACACAACTCATCACTGTGTCCATAGAACATGTGAAGGGCTGTGCACTCGCAGGTTTAACCAGTTCATGGTCAGATGGGTGTAGGGTTGCCATGTGGCGGATATTTAACTAGCATTGCCAGTACTTGAGACCTTTGCTGGTATTGTATTGTCTCGGCCTCTCGCACACTGCGCAGCCTCTGCAATATGTCAGAGAAAGTAAAGCGGATTTATCAGGGAACGCGCTGCGGTGCGCTATGACGTCACTCTGACTTTCCATCGCAGGATTAGATGCTATACTGAAACTGACCAGCAGAGGGGGCAAAGGACACGTCAGACAGTGAGCACGGGCTCTGAATGCAGATAATGCGTCTGACAGGTCATTTTTTCCCCAGCCCCCTCCTATGTGCAGGTCACTCTGTATGGATAAGGTTACAGAGCGTCTGTGTTATGAGGGATTGTATAAGGTTACAGGGTGTTATGCTCTCTCCTTGTTCAGATATGAGGCTGTCAGGTTCACCATTGCTTTTTTGTAGGACACTTACTGTTATTTACAGGCTTGGATAACTACAGGAACACAGGATCCTGCATCTGCCTTCATAACTGCATCACACTAACTGACCCCTGAAGATGGCTGCCGTGCCCTCTGACCTGTGTCATCCTGGGGCGGAGCCACTAGTTAAAGTGATAGCACAGGTATAGTACAGTCAGCTATAACACCTTCCTCCCCACCCCAAAAAAAAACAGAACAACATAACGAAAACCTAGTAACAAATCAACAACCATAACAATCGAACACAGTTCATCTGAGGAACTTGGAGAGTGTCACTGAAAAACTGACTAGTCTTCTGAAGAAGATTGAGGGGCCAAATCATTAGCCGTATCTTTCTGGGCCCTTCGTGGGGACCGACGGCAGTCTCTTATCCGTTCTTGAAGATGTAAGCGGTCAGAAGGGCGTCGGTGATGTTGGACACCCACCAGCAGGCGGGGTGTTGGAGGCGGTAGGATTGGATGAAAGTTCAACTGGTGGTGTCAAGGAGGGTACAGAGGGGTCAGGGGGAACCTCTGAACCAGAGTCACAAATACACACAGGAGACGAGTCCAAAGTTTCCGAGTCAACCCAGACACCATTCCAGATGTCCTCCGACGCATTAGATGTGGACACCGGACCCTGTAGGGTTGGGGACTTCAAGGGTTCAGGCATCCGTGAACGAGACCGTAGATGGTCTACATGTCGTCTGGTAATGGAACCATCTTCCAGGCGGTATCTGTACATCTTTGGGTCCCAAAGATTCTGCAATGGTAGCAGGTAGCCACCGAGTGTTGGCAGATCCATACGATCGAGTCCAGACCTCCTGGTGGGCTGCAAAAACAGACTCTTTGGACTTCATCTTTTCTAGGGATTGTAATACATGTTCATGAACAGTCTGAGGGCGAAGCTTGTCAAAAGCAGTCCATGGCTGTCTTCCCAACATAAGCTCAGCTGGTGTTGTACCAGTGGTGGCATGTGGTGTAGTTCTGTAAGTAAACAGGAAAGAGTCCAACTGCTGAGGTGATATGGACCTCTGGTTAGTCACAGCTACTGAGGCCTTGAAATAGTTCTTGAAAGTTTGTACAAACCGCTCTGCTTGCCCATTGGTGACAGGGTGATAGGGGGCGGTTAATTTGTGCTTGATATTATGGGCCATAACAAAACTCTGCAACTCCTGACTTGTGAATTGGGCACCATTATCTGTGACAATCTCCCTGGGATACCCAAACGAAGCAAAAAGATGCACAGGGTGTCTGTTATGTGGGATTGTATAAGGTTACGGGGTGTCTGTGTTATGTGGGATTGTATAAGGTTACAGGGTGTCTGTTTACTGTTATTGTTAATATCGATATTGTCTGTGCATCTCTGACATCGTTATTATTTCTAATATTACTGTGTGCGTCACGGCAGCTCTTTACAACAGACTTGTGCACAGGTGATTCGTTTCAGGTGATTTCGGCCCATTTTAAACAGTTTTTTTTTCCTTTTTTGAGTCGTTCGATATATCACAGCGATTCGGAAGTTTGGACCAATCCGGATTATTGGATCATCCAATATCGGTTTCAAATCACTTAGGTTTTCGGATCCGATAATGTCGGATCAAATCCAATTCATTATAATTTTTGAAAAAAGCCTTGTTTCTTGCCGATCGGGTGTACAAAAAAAAACAGGCACCGCTTTGAAAGGCAGTGTCTGCCCTTTAAAGCGATGCCTGTTTTTAACCCCTTGAGTGATCCAGCACCATTTGGCACCGGATCGCGGTCTAGCTCCGGTGGGAGCCACCTCCGGATCCCCCCTCGCTACCGGACATCATCGCGCAGTTACCCGGGGAACCCCTACCTGCCTTTTTATTCCTTGGACCGAGGAAATCCCCTGATGGAGATGGGGGGTTCCTTTGAACCCCCATATCTCCCAAACGGTGGCAGTTAGAGGGGCCAGAGCATGGCCTTTTGAATGATACCATAATAAAAAAAATACTTTTTTTGTGTGTGTGTTTTTATTAATGCAGCAATTTTGTTCGCATTTCAATAATTATGTGAAAAATGATGATGCACTAATGATTTTTTTCTATGGGGTGCGTTTGCCAAAAATCACATAATTCCCCCCAAAAAAATGTAACGGTCCCCATTTCTACTTTTTTTAACAGGCGCACCCCATAGAAAATATTAACTCAAAAACGTGTATGATAAAAGGTGAAAAAAAAACACTTTACACGCTGTAGATGATTGAAAATTCTAATTTTATTGCATTTTTTGTTATAATATACAGACAGGACGTGACGTATACATATAATAACTAGGTGTTAAGCCTGCCCGAAGGGCAGTCTATTGTAGAGGATCTGGCTCCTCAGTGCTCCCCGGGATCTGGCTGCTTGGGGCACCCAGGATCTGGCTGTTTAACGCTCCCAATGATGTGGCTGCTTGGCACACCCAGGATCTGGCTGCAGGGTCTAGACCCTGGGTCTAGCTGCTCAGTGCTCCCCAGAATCCGGCTGCTAAGTGCTCCCTAGGATCTGGCCGCTCCATGCACCCAGGATCTGGCTACAGGATGTGGCAGCTTGGTGCTCCCCAGGATCTGGCTGCTTGGGGCACCCCCGGATCTGGCTGTTTAGCGCTAGGAGTGTCACAGATATATTTAATTCTATATAGGGTTCTCAGGTATTTAATTATATATAGGGGTCATTGCCATTCAATAGGAGTGTCACAGATATATTTAATTATATATAGAGGGGGGTCATTATATGAAGCCATTCCACTGACACCAAGGTACACTCATTGCTGTGTTACCTAATGTTGCAGCTCTTGTAGTTTGTGCCACGCTCCATGTTTATAGTATTTCCTCCAAAGGCAGATCAGGGATAAATTTCGGGGGGGGGGGCACACTTTCTAGTTTGACATTGCCATATTGTCTGAGTTTAGGGGTTTATTTGATTTTGGAGGGCTTTTATGAGATTTGGGGTTTGCATATGGTGACACACAGACGCATGGGTCAATATTATGTGAATATTACAGATTCTAATTAAGTGGGAAATGTGTGAGAAGGGGGCTATGGAGCTGCCCTGTGACATGTAGAAGGGGAGAGCAGGAAGGAGCTGCCCTGTCACATGCAGAAGGAGAGAGCAGGAAGGAGCTGCCCTGTCACATGCAGAAGGGGAGAGCAGGAAGGAGCTGCCCTGTGACATGCAGAAGGGGAGAAAGCAGGAAGGAGCTGCCCTGTGACATGCAGAAGGGGAGAAAGCAGGAAGGAGCTGCCCTGTGACATGCAGAAGGGGAGAGTAGGAAGGAGCTGCCCTGTGACATGCAGAAGGGGAGAAAGCAGGAAGGAGCTGCCCTGTGACATGCAGAAGGGGAGAGCAGGAAGGAGCTGCCCTGTAACATGCAGAAGGGGAGAAAGCAGGAAGGCGCTGCCCTGTGACACGCAGAAGGGGAGAGCAGGAAGGAGCTGCCCTGTGACATGCAGAAGGGGAGAAAGCAGAAAGGAGCTGCCCTGTGACATGCAGAAGGGGAGAACAGGAAGGAGCTGCCCTGTGACATGCAGAAGGGGAGAGCAGGAAGGAGCTGCCCTGTGACATGCAGAAGGGGAGAAAGCAGGAAGGAGCTGCCCTGTGACATGCAGAAGGGGAGAAAGCAGGAAGGAGCTGCCCTGTGACATGCAGAAGGGGAAAGCAGGAAGGAGCTGCCCTGTGACATGCAGAAGGGGAGAAAGCAGGAAGGCGCTGCCCTGTGACACGCAGAAGGGGAGAGCAGGAAGGAGCTGCCCTGTGACATGCAGAAGGGGAGAAGCAGAAAGGAGCTGCCCTGTGACATGCAGAAGGGGAGAACAGGAAGGAGCTGCCCTGTGACATGCAGAAGGGGAGAGCAGGAAGGAGCTGCCCTGTGACATGCAGAAGGGGAGAGCAGGAAGGAGCTGCCCTGAGACATGCAGAAGGGGAGAGCAGGAAGGAGCTGCCCTTTGACAGTCAGATATTGCTAGAGGGAAATCCATGCCTTTTCTTGAATCTCACACTGAGCACTGCATTGATTCCCCTACCCATGTCTGTTTTGCAGCAGGGCAGCACTTTAAATGCACTTCCCTGTAGTGTGCTTTATATCCTAGAGAAGGATCTGTCAGCCCTGCATCTGTGTGCTGAGGATCCATGCATGTAATATGCTGTCCCAGTGGAAAGTGACTGAGCTCAGGCTGCTCAACGCCCTCCCCTTCACAATCTCGTCCCTGGCCATGCCTTACACTGATTCGTTTATGCTCTGTACCTTCTAGCAAGCATAGACTACATTTCCCAGCATGCTTTGTGATGACACACCCACCACCCAGATGCCGGAAGTGTGGTGAAGGAGCCTATCCTACGCCCTGCATCACGGAGGAGTCTGGAGCAGGTTTGTCTGTCCTGCTCCTCACCTCCCTTCCAGAGTGGACAGATTCACTGCGGCTGCTGAAAAACGGCAGTTGCTCCCCCCTCATCAGTCCCTGATTTCCTCTTTCAGGGGAGGAAGGACGGGAGAAGGAACATCCTGGCTCCCTGTGTGAGATGCACGCCCATTATACTGTGCTGGTCCAGCGCGGCGACGGACACAAAACGATTTTATTTATACAGATGATATATTATGAATCTGTGGAGTCTGCCAGAAAGAACAATATATAATATGTCTGGGTCATGTAATAAAACGTGGCTTCAAATTGTGTTTAAACATGATGAGCAAAAGCGGTAAAAATGAGCTGAGCACACAGGCGTGAAATGGTTCAGCAGCGAAGGGGTTAAAAAAAGTTAGGAAAACCTAAAATTTCACCCAAAAATCTGGGAAAAAGCCCAAAAAATTCTAAAATAAATAAACAAAATGGTTTATTGCTGCAAGTGAAAATAATAAACGGTTTAAGAAATATTTAATAAAAACGCGGATATTTTTTTACATTGAAACCAATGGGGAAAAAAAGCCTTGTTTCTTTAAAATAAGTTAGGATTCAGGAAACCTAAACTTGAACCCAAAAATTCCTGAAAAATGCCCAAAAAATCCTAAAAAATAAACAAAATGGCTTTTTGCTGCAAGTGAAAAAATATACGATTTAAGAAATATTTAATAAAATGTAAATATTTTTTTACATTAAAACCTATAAGTGGATCCTATAAGTTGCAAGAATGGGTATCTGTGGAGGCGGTTAGTGGATAATATGCTTTCTGGGGTCGCTGCCTACAAGGTGTTGCACATAAATCTCAACACAAATGTGCAGATAATGTGTATAAAACTTGGTGGGGGTCCTAGTGACGCATTGAGTACTTCCTAATATGGAAGAATCTGGATAAGTAATTCTAAATGGCTGTTAATGCTAAAAGTCTAGTATGAATCGACATCAGATATATTGATCACTTGGTGAGAGAGAAATATACTTCAGTGGATCAATGATTCCCTAACAATAGTGCAAATGACAAATTTTGTGCAAATTTGCAACCATGTACCAAAACAACGGTGATATATTCTTTTATCATGCGTATAAATCTGTTCTTATAATACAAGGTGTATAATAAACCACATGTGCAAATGCATATAAAGTGCGTGTAAAGTGCATGTGCTCATAAATGCTTCCTATTTGTAAAGTGCAAACACAAAAAGTGTTGATGTGACATCTACAGAGAGTCATAAAAATGTCCTCTTATTGGGTTAAATATTTGTCTCTAAACGTCCTAAGGCCACAAAAAGTGCAAAATGTAAATAAAACCAGATCCGTGGTCGCTGGTCATCGTACAGCATGTAAGTCACACTTTAAAGTGAAATGTCCCAACGTTGAGATTCCTCTCCTCAGTTGGCGAATTTCATTATGTATATGGAGAAAAAGGGAAAAAGACAGAACAATAGCGCAGACTGTTGTGATTGATATGGTGAGTGTATAAGCGAAAATCACTCACAAATTATAGAGCCTAATTGGTCCCAGCTCTAGGTTGGAACGCCTCACGCCAAATACAGGGTGACGTTCCCCCTTTCCTTGAGTCTTCCAATTTATCCTCAAAATAAAGTACATGTAGAGAGACAGCGCTCCCATAGCGTAACACAGTGTGTATAATCAGAGTCAATTTCAGCTTTCAGTTCAACTCACCGATGCTGGAGCCTCGATTGTCTCAGGCTCGGCTTAAAAGCAGATGGTACTTCTTAATCAGGTGAGTACCTTACCCCTCTCTCCTGCAGCGTCTCTCAGCTTCTATCTCCAACTCTGCGTTAACATCCAGATAGGGAAAAGAGAAGGGGAGGGAGGGGGGAGAAAAAATAATTCCTCTGCTGTTGCCTTCAAACTTTCATCCTCAGTCTAGAGATGAAATGGCAAAAAAGTGCAAATAACAGAGTGAAACCAGAGATGAGCTTCTATCTCCAACTCTACATTGGCATCCAGATAGGGGAGGGGGGAGAAAAAATTCCTCTGCCGTTGCCTTCAAACTTTCATCCTCAATCTAGAGATGAAATGGCAAAAAAAGTGCAAATAACACTTTAACGAGTGAAACCAGAGATGAGAATCAGGGTAAAATATCAAAACCTTTAATTCACAAAGTAAAATTGGCAAAGTAAATTTAGATGAATGGGGGGGGTTTACTGAACGCGTTTCGGCACTTCGCCTGTGCCTTCCTCAAGCAGTACGGTATATAGAGTAGGGGGAGAGTGTGCCTCGTGTCCTTCTTTTATACTAAAAATAGTGATAAGTCCACATATTGTCAAAGTTCTTAGATTTAGTTCCTCACGTCCGGGTTCGCGGTGGCTGTGGTCACGTGATGGCCGTCGCGTCATCAATATGCGTCGCGGCCATTTTGATTATGCGTTCCAGCGTGGATGCCCTGTGTTCCAGCTTGGTTATCATCAGCTGTGATTCGGTACAACAGAGTGCGGGGGCGATCTCTTTAATTCAGCATTTCTGTATGACAATAAACCCCGTAAAGCTCGATCTTTGAGCATTTTTTGGGGGACCAGTGCTGCATTGTACCTAAAAATTGTTATTAACCAGCGCATAAGTATACAGGATACTACTTGTTATTTAATATACATGGGGCCTCTTTTCAAATAAAATAGCCACAATTTACATACCCAGTCAGCAGGATGGAGATCCAATACATATATATATATATATATATATAAATAAGAGAAAAACCTATGAACGTTCTTTATAATCATCTTGGACAAATCTAGTCCATCAATTTCCTAAAATAGTATATATTGATTATGAACAGTGCAGTAAAAAACAACCTAAAATAATGAAACACCTGTAGCGCTCAATCCCAGAGGAGCCGCTGAATTTGAACCTCGGGTCAGTCTCCCCGCACTAGGGAATAAATATACTCCAGCACCGCCGTGGATTTTATAAATTATATAGTTTACTGAATAAACTGGCATATAAAGAGTAACACGGTATACGTATATATATTTACAGTACTTCTTAATGCGAGAAACGCGTAGCGGAAAAAAGAAATACAGCACTTTGTAATGCGAGAAACGCGCAGCGGAAAAGGAAAAAAGTATTTTTAACCCCTTAGTAGTTGGAGTGTGAGTCCCGTACAGGTTATGTCCCAAGGAATGTATGTGTATGCGTGTATTGGTACCTGGGTACAATATTCAACTGGCCAGTGAATTATTTAGGAGGTATCTTCGACTAGTCACGTTGGGGCTCTGTAGGTTTTGGAACAAACTGCAGCGTGCTTTAGTATTTTACAGCGGCCTGGAAGGCCTCTCACCCATCCGCCAGATACTCTGCGTTCCGCTCGACCCAGGACATCTCTCCGCTCGATTTTGACTGGGATTTTCTGTGTCACCGGATCCGCTGTCTTGCTTTTCTGTATTGGCCACAAGATATCCAGCTCACCGCCTCCACTCCCTGTTAGATCGTCTGAGGTTCTCCTAACTCAGGGTCCTTCAGCTTACTATGTATCGACTTCCCTAACTGTTCCGTGTATAAGGATATAACAGTAATATATACAATACTAGAGAGGGGAAGGAGTTAAAAATTATGTCCTATCTCCATTGTACAAAAGATCTTTTACGTGTTAAGTTAAAAAGAGAGATTATTAAAATTAAAATTAGGTCCCGTGCTTAAAAAGAAATATCAAATCAAGGTTATTTACAGAGGGCAATGGAATATATCTTTAGATGAGATAAAATGAGATAAAACTTGGGTTATATAAATACTGTCTTAATATAATGATATAAAACTATGATGTATATATAAATACTATCTGTTATGTGCTGGATGGGGTTATGGATATGGGCGTGAGGGATGGGTAACCACCTGGGTGGAGAATTCTATCTAGTAACTTCGGATGATGATTAATTCAAGAAATGGCATAGTTCGAAGTCTGCGTTCAAACCTTGGGGTTGGAGTGATCCCATCTTAAAAATCATGTACTTCTCTTCCAATTATCTGATCAAAATTCCCGCCTCTCCAAGGTGCCTCCACTTTTTTAATACCGATAAATCTGAGGCCTTCGGGGTGCCTGAGGCCTGGGCATGTTTGATTTTAAAATGTAGCGAGACACTGTTTGTCGTAACCCTTTCTTATATTCCGAATGTTTTCCTGAATGCGAAGGTTTAAGGGTCATCACTAGGGATGAGCCGAACACCGCCCGAGTTCGGTTCAGGCCCGAACCCGAACTTTCCATATGTTCGGGTCCGAACCCAAACTCGAACTCCATGCAAGTCAATGGGGCTGAACATTTGTTTTTTAGAGTGCCCTCCAAGAGGGCATATATGCTAGATATTTGCCATAAAAGGTGTATGGGGGTCCGGGTAGTGCCCTGGGGGACAGGAAACAAGGACAAAAAGTTTTAAAAAAAACGTTTTTAAAGGGAGAGTGAGTTTTCCATGAAATAAGGGTTAAAAATAAAAACGAAAAATTCCTTTAAATATCGTGCCTAGGAGGTCCCCATAACCTGCCCGTGAAGTGGCGGATTTCTAGGATGTATAGAAACACTTAAAAACAAAAAAATGACATTTCAAATAATGGTAAACAGTTTTCCTTTTAATCTATCCATAAACAACTGCTTGGGGTGGCAGTCTGTATGAAAAGAGGAGACATTTTCCGTCACGCAGAAAAAGTTTACTGATTTTTTGGCGGTGAAAAGCAGGAGAATGGAAACTTCTAGACCAAATAGCCGATTTGGAAAGTGAGATAAATGGGCGAATTTTTCTGGTTCGGCTATTTTGACCTAGAATTTTCTCTTCAGTCATTCTCCTGAGTTTCACCTTTCTCTGAATAACCCTGTCAGGGTTATTCAGAGAGCGGTGAAGAGCAGGAGAATGACTGGAGAATGGAAAATTCTAGGTCAAAATAGCCAAACCAGAAAAATTCTCCCATTAAGGCTAGGGTCAGACGAAAGCAGTTTTAACGTGCGTTTAGACGCACGAAATCACGGCCGTGCTAGCAGCAAATGACGTCCAATGCCGGGGAACACACGAAGTACGGCCGCACGAAAGTTCGTCCGCGCAACGCAAGTGGCAAACGAACGCATTTTTTCTAGAACGTCAAACCGCTAGTACGGACGTACAGAGTGCGCTGCGTCCGCTAGAGGCGTGTGTGCATGATTGGGAGACGTCAGACGCTGCTAATGTCCAGCCAACATAACGTCCAGACACAAAAAGTGTTTTATTGATGATCCGTACAAAATCACGGACGAAAAGGCGCATCGTATGACCGCTATCACGTATTCCGTGAAAAAATGCGTCCATTCGTTCGAACGCACTTTTTCACAGACAACGCGAAAAATGCGTTAGTCTGACCCTAGCCTTAGGCTAGGGTCAGACTAGCGAATTTTTAACGTGCGTTTAGGAGCACTTAATTACGGCCGCACTAGCAGCAACTGACGGGCAATGACGGCCAATATACGAAGTACGGTTGCACGAAAGTCCGGCTGCGCAACGCAAGTGGAAAATGAACGCATTTTTTCGAGAACGCAGAAACGCTAGTACGGACGTACAGAGTGCGCTGCGTCCACTAGCGGCGTGTGTGCGTGATTTGGAGACGTCACACCCTGCTCATGTCCGGCCAACATAACTTCCAGACACCCAAAGTTTCCTGGTTTGGATCCGTAAAAAATCACGCACAAAAATGCGCATCGTATGACCCTTTTTAGCGCATTCCGTGAAAAAATACGGCAATGCGTTCGGACGCACTTTTTGACGGTCGCTGTGAAAAATGCGTTAGTCTGACCCTAGCCTTATCTCACTTTCCAAATCGGCTATTTGGTCCAGATTGTTCTCTTTTCCTGCCATTCTCCTGGTTTTCACCTTTCTCTGAACAACCCTGAGAGAGAGGTGAAAGCCAGGAGAACTGGCAGGAGAAGAGAACAATCTAGACCAAATAGCCAATTTGGAAAGTGAAATAAATGGGAGAATTTTTCTGGTCTGGCTATTTTGACCTAGAATTTTCCATTCTCCAGTTATTCTCCTGCTTTTCACCGCTCTCTGAATAACCCTGTGAATGTTTAATCCCGAGGTGAAAAATAACTTTAGATGTTAAAAGCGGGCAATGAGGAAATTTTGTATTTTTTCACACAGCAGTTGAATGCAGCATATTAGGAAGTTTTAGGAGGGAAATTACTCACTCAGAACAGAAGCAGACACCCCACACCTTCATTCTACATAAAATGTATCAAACTGATTTAGACCAGACTAAAACATCTGTTGTTGTTATGCAGTTTGAAAAAAAGAATCTTTGCACCTAGACATTAGTTTTTAATCCAATATCTAATAAACCGTTGCTTATAATATTCTGCAGTAAAGAGTCTCTTTATTTCTAGATATTTTTTTTTAGTATTTTTTAAAGCATTTTTTATACTTTTTTCAAAATTTCCTTTTTTTTTCCGAACTCGAACCGAACACACCCAAAAAGTTTGAAGTTTGCAAACTTTCGAACTGCCAAAGTTCGGGCCGAACTCCGAACCATTCGAACCCGAACAGCTCATCCCTAGTCATCACATGTTTTACGAAGAATGTGATCTACCTGTTGATATGTCCATGTGGCCTAAAATATGTTGGCAGAACCACCAGACCCTTAAACCTTCACGCATCCACGCTGGAACGCATAATCAAAATGGCAGCGACGCATATTGATGACGTGATGGCCATCACGTGACCGCAGCCACCGCGAACCCGGAAGTGAGGAACTAAATCTAAGAACTTTGACAATATGTGGACTTATCACTATTTTTAGTATAAAAGAAGGACATGAGGCACACTCTTCCCCCCTACCCTATATGCCATGCTGCTTCAGGAAGGCACAGGCGAAGTGCCGAAACGCGTTCAGTAACCCCCCCCCCATTCATCTAAATTTACAGTACTTTGCCAATTTTACTTTGTGAATAAATGTTTTGATATTTTACCCTGATTCTCATCTCTGGTTTCACTCTGTTATTTGCACTTTTTTACCATTTCATCTCTAGACTGAGGATGAAAGTTTGAAGGCAACAGCAGAGGAATTATTTTTTCTCCCCCTCCCTCCCCTTCTCTTTTCCCTATCTGGATGTTAACGCAGAGTTGGAGATAGAAGCTGAGAGACGCTGCAAGAGAGAGGGGTAAGGTACTCACCTGATTAAGAAGTACCATCTGCTTTTAAGCCCAGCCTGAGACAATCGAGGCTCCAGCATCGGTGAGTTGAACTGAAAGCTGAAATTGACTCTGATTATACGCACTGTGTTACGCTATGGGAGCGCTGTCTCTCTACATGTACTTTATTTGAGGATAAATTGGAAGACTCAAGGAAAGGGGGAACGTCACCCTGTATTTGGCGTGAGGCGTTCCAACCTAGAGCCGGGACCAATTAGGCTCTATAATTTGTGAGTGATTTTCGCTTATACACTCACCATATCAATCACAACAGTCTGCACTATTGTTTTGTCTTTTTCCCTTTTTCTCCATATACATAATGAAATTCGCCAACGGAGGAGAGGAATCACAACGTTAGGACATTTCACTTTAAAGTGTGACTTACATGCTGTACGGTGACCAGCGACCATGGATCTGGTTTTATTTACATTTTGAACTTTTTGTGGCCTTAGGACGTTTAGAGACGAATATCTAACCCAATAAGAGGACATTTTTATGACTCTCTGTAGATGTCACATCAACACTTGTGTTTGCACTTTACAAATAGGAAGCATTTATGAGCACATGCACTTTATATGCATTTGCACATGTGGTTTATTATACACCTTGTATTATAGGAACAGATTTATACGCACGATATAAGAATATATCACATTTGTTTTTAGATCCAATTTTTGGAGGTTTGGAGTGTGCCTGATATGTAGGCAGCTCTCTTTATTGCAGCAGGAAATTGCCTGTTTGAAGTCTGAGATTTGTAAATTATCTGTTAGACAAACTCAGGCTATGGCTATGACTGTTACAAAGCCACTGCCACAGAGGCCTCCTAGGAGCGGCAGATGGACTACTGTACGATCTGGTAGACTTAGAGTTGTGGATAGAAGGCATGTCCCACAATCTGTGGCTCTTCTTAATTCTTTTGAGGCACTTTCAGAGTGTAGTGATAAAACGGATGTAGGCTCAGACACCATAGTTGAGGAACCACCATCCACTATGCCTAAGGTATGCAGCACTGCAACCAAGGACAAAAATGAAAAGGTGGGACTTGATAGAAGGCAATTGTTGCTGGGTGATTCTATCATAAGAGGTGTTGAGCTGGAGAGTAGTGGTTTGGTGAGATGTCTTCCTGGGGCTACTGCTCGTAGAGACAAGAGACGTATTCTCAATATTGTCAAACAAGCAAAGCAACAAGGGGAAGTGGACGTTCTAGTCCATCTAGGGACAAATTTTTGTGTTCTTGGAGGTGAAATACAGCAGATTGCGTCCACTGTGTCATTCTCTGAAGTTTTGCCTGTGCATAACATTCAAGATAGGCAGATGTGCAATAGGGAATTCAATTTGTGGCTTCGGGAATGGTGTTGGGAGCAAGGATTTGGCTTTGTGTCCCATGATAGCTCTAATTGGAGCAGAAAGGAACTGTATAAAAAAGATGGTTTGCATCTTACTCATAGGGGAACATATGTTCTCAGTGAGAAGTTCAAAGGTTTCGCAAAGAAATATTTAAACTAGGAGGGGGGGACAAAAGGGTAAAAAACAATCTGCCCGATTGTCCCCCAAAACTAAATCGGAGGGTGCAAGCAACATGCGATGTAAAAAATGACAAGCTCAGAGTCGTGTCTACAAATGCTCGCAGTTTAGTCAATAAAATCAATGAACTAGAGGCAATGATGGCAGCTGAAAAAGTAGATTTAGTGGCGGTTTACTGAGACATGGTTCAGTGAGAAAAATAACTGGGACATAACAATTCCGGGGTACACTTTATATAGAAAAGACAGAGAAGGTAGGAAAGGAGGAGGAGTGGCCCTGTATGTGAAAAACAACATAAAAACGAACCAAATAAAAGTGAGCGAGGTGAACATAGAGTCAGTTTGGGTTACGCTAACATTTGGCAATCATACAGTAGCTCGTGTAGGTGTGATCTATAGACCCCCTGGACAAGCAGAAGAACTAGATAATCTACTGGTTGAGGAAATAGCCAAAATGGCAATGAAGGGGAAGTTATTATCATGGGGGACTTTAATCTTCCTGATGTGAACTGGAAAACCAAAACAGCTGGGTGCACCAGGAGTACAAATATTCTAAACTCCCTACTGGGATTATCTCTAACACAAGTAGTTGAGAGGCCGACCCGTAAAGAGGCCATATTGGATTTAATACTCACAAATGGAGGTTGGTATCGGACGTTGTTGTAGGTGAAAATTTGGGATCTAGTGATCACCAGTCAGTATGGTTTAATATAACAACAGGGATGGAGCCGCACCACACAAGAACGAAAGTTTTAGACTTTAAAAAAAACAGATTTTTCTAAAATGAGATTTGTGTGTGAAGGAGTCATTATCAGACTGGAGGAGTTTAAAGGGAGTCCAGGAGAAATGGGATTATTTAAAGGAAGCATTATTGAAGGCCACAGGAAATTGCATTCGGCTTGTTAGCAAAAACAAAAAAGGGAAGAAACCACTGTGGTACTCTGCAGAAGTGGCCAAAATAGTGAAGAACAAAAAGATAGCATTCATAATTATAAAACAACTCAGAGTGAAGAAGATAGGCAAACCTATAAGATTAGGCAGAAAGAGGCAAAGCAATTTATAAGAGCTTCCAAAGCACACGCAGAAGAGAAAATAGCTCAGTCAGTAAAAAAGGGGGACAAAACATTTTTTAGATACATAAACGAGAAAAGAAAAGTAAAACAAGGATTAGTTAGATTAAAAACAAAGGAAGGAAGGTATGTAGAAGAGGATAAAAGTCTCGCTGACTGCCTCAATGAATATTTTTGTTCAGTCTTTGCAGAAGAAAAGGAAGGAAAGGGACCTCAGTTAGGAGAGAACACTAAAGAGACATTTACATATCAGTTTACAGAGGAGGAGGTTCTACAGCAGCTGTCTAAAGTAAAGACAAATAAGTCAATGGGGCCTGATGGGATCCACCCTAAATTATTAAAAGAGCTCAGTGATGTAATAGCAAAACCATTAACAGATTTATTTAACCAATCCTTGTTAACGGGAGTCGTCCCAGAAGACTGGAAATTAGCAAATATTGTGCCCATTTACAAGAAGGGTAGTAGGGAGGAATCGGGGAACTATAGGCCAGTTAGTCTTACGTCAGTAGTGGGGAAATTAATGGAAACCATGTTAAAGGAAAGGATTGTTGACAATCTAATAACACATAGATTACAGGATCAGAAACAACATGGGTTTACATCAGGGAGATCATGCCAAACTAATCTTATTGATTTTTTTGATTGGGTAACAAAAAATAATAGACACAGGTGGTGCAGTAGACATTGCTTATTTAGATTTCAGTAAGGCTTTTGATACTGTTCCGCATAGAAGGCTTATCAATAAATTGCAATCTTTGAGTTTAGATTCCAATATTGTTGACTGGATTAGGCAGTGGCTGAGTGACAGACAACAGAGGGTTGTGGTAAATGGAGTTTATTCGGCGCAGGTCTTGTTACCAGTGGGGTACCTCAGGGGTCAGTACTTGGACCCATTCTCTTTAATATTTATATTAGTGATATTGCAGAAGGTATTAATGGAAAAGTATGTCTTTTTACTGATGACACAAAGATTTGCAACAGGGTTGACGTTCCTGGAGGGATCAGCCAAATGACAAATTATTTAGGTAAACTAAAAAAATGGTGGGAGCTGTGGCAATTGAGTTTTAATGTGGATAAGTGCAAGATAATACACCTGGGACGTAAAAACCCAAGGGCTGAATATAGAATATTTGATACAGTCCTAACCTCAACATCTGAGGGTTGGGATTTAGGGGTCATTATTTCAGACGATCTAAGGGTAAGTAGTCAATGTAATAGAGCAGCAGGAAATGCTGGCAGAATGCTTGGTTGTGTAGGGAGAGCCTGTATTAGCAGTAGGAAAAGGGAAGTGCTCATGCCACTGTACAGATCACTGGTGAGACCTCACTTGGAGTACTGTGTGCAGTACTGGAGACCGTATCTCCAGAAGGATATAGACATCTTAGAGAGAGTTCAGAGAAGGGCTACTAAAATGGTGTACGGCTTGAAGGAGAAAAGTTACCAGGAAAGGCTTAATGATCTTAACATGTACAGCTTGGAAAAAAGACGAGACAGAGGAGATATGATAGAAACATTTAAATACGTAAAGGGAATCCACAAGGTAGAGGAAGGGAGTATATTTAAAAGGAAACAAAATAGCAAAACAAGAGGACATAGTCTTAGATTAGAGGGCAAAAGGTTAAAAGTAACATCAGGAAGCATTATTTTACTGAGAGGGTGGTGGATACATGGAACAGTCTTCCAGTAGAAGTGGTAGAGGCCAAAACAGTAATTGAATTTAAGCAAGCAGGATAGGCATAAGGCTATCCTAAACAAAAGATAAATCCAGGTAAAGTATCCATGTGATTGGGCGACTAGATGGGCCGAAAGGTTCTTATCTGCCGACATTTTTCTATGTTTCTATGTTTCTATATCACCATTGTTTTGGTACATGGTTGCGATTTTGCACAGAATTTGTCGTTTGCACTATTATTGGAGAATCATCGATCCACTGAAGTATATTTCTCTCTCACCAAGTGATCAATATATCGGATGTCGATTCATATTAGACTTTCAGCATTAACAGCCATTTAGAATTACTTATCCAGATTCTTCCATATTAGGAAGTACTCACTGCGTCACTAGGACCCCCACCAAGTTTTATGAATCCTATAAGTTGCAATGTTAAAAAAATTCTCGGTTTTTATTACTTTGAAATCAGTTTGTTCCATTTTTATTTTTCGCTTTGTGTCATTTTCATTCAGTGTTTTTTTTTCGTTTTGGATCATTTTGTTCTGTTTTGGGTAATTTTTACTACATTTTCTGGTTCTGGATCATTCTCGTTCCGTTTGATATCCTTTCAATCATTTTAGAATCAATTGATATAATTTGGGATCATTTTCAAATCGGAATTTAGGCCGATTCGTAATGTCGGACGACTGATATTATGTTTTTTGGAACCGAAAAAATAGCGAAAATGCAAATCTCGGATGAAAACTAAATTTTGACGATATGAAAAGCACAGGTCTGCTTTTCAACCCCCCCCCCATAGAATGTTTTACATCTGTGACAGGTTTGAGTGGTCTTTGTTTGCCAGACATTGCTGCTCAGAGCATTGTGTGGTTTTGCTGTGATCCACTTTATTCATGTCCACCCTGTGATTACAATTGAATCTGCCCTATTGTTTCATGTCTGGAGATTAAAATGAGGTATGGTTGGAGACTGGCTCATTTGAGGAGGAGTGGGGTCGCCAGGGTGTCATCTTCAGTTGGTCTCCAGGTCCCTTCTTGCACACAGAAGCCAGATCTGTGATGGAGCCACCGGGAGAGGTGAGTATAGAAGACAGGCGGGCTTGGGATGCCCAGGACGTACCATGCCGTCCTGCGGTGTTAAAATCTGCCTAATGCAGGATGGAATGTATCGTCCGGCGTCCTAAAGGGGTTTAAAAAAATTGCTGTCGGTGTGGGAAATGAGAAAGTGAGTTAGTGCAGCATCACTGGTCACTTTGTAATTGTAAACTGAATATTTTTTAAATTTTATATATACAAGGCTTCACTCTGGCATTTCCAATAATACCTCATATGTCCCTCTATCGTGTCGGGCACCAGAGATATAGGGCCCTATTACATTCTTTGCATAGTTTTTTGCACGTTCGCGCAAATGCGCATTTGCGAGAGGGGCAAAACCCTTTGCGCAGAACGTCGCATTACAATGTTCGCGCAAACGATGCGCGTTAACGTCTTCCGCAAGTGACCCTACGCAAATGAAAATTTGTGCCCGCATCCCATACTTAACATTGTGAGCGCAAATGCGTTCGTGCGCTGGTAGGCGGATGGTATTACAATCTTCGCGCAACGTTTTACAAACGACGTTTGTGCAAATTTTTTTAATGTCTTTTAATAGCTGGTGGTAACTGCAAATTTGATCGTTCTGGCCTAAACTAAATACACCAGCCCTAAAAAAAAACACAGCAGAGTATAGTTACACATTCTACACATACCCAAACCATTAAATAGTGAATTTGTGCATTTTTATTTCTGCAGCATGTATACTCAGATTTACAAAAACTAAAGTGAGTCAATTAAGGTCAATTACGGTTCTGAAGTCTGATTGGCTGAATCCCGCGAAAATAACGTTGCGCACACTGATTTACATGCGCAACGTTACTGCGCCCGTATTTGTCTGCGTTTTGCGCGTTCGTTTTACTTGCGTTATTTTTTTTGACGGATGAAAAAATGTGCGAGGACTGTAATACCAGCGTTAATTTTCGAGCGATAACGCATTTTGCGTCGCGCAAAAAAAAATGCGTTGTGCGAAGAAGTAATAGGTCCCATAGAGTCTAAACGATTGTAAATTGGCATTTTTTTAATTTTTTTACAGAGCAAGACGCCCCCTTGTGGCAGCACCTGTAGAACATGCCTACTCTGCCTATTCATAAATCCGGCCCTGCTGTCCCCCTTCATATTCACTGTCTGGAAGTTTCTATAAAGGACTATAACTCCCATTCTAATAATTAGCTGTTATAGTCACCTGGGCAGGTGGTGTGCGGATCCCGCGGCAGCAGCGTCAGATTCCCGGCGACGTCTCTGCACTGCAGCCAAAACGTCACGTTCTTAGAATGTTTACAGGAAACTTCAACGGCAGAATTAACATCCATCCTCTGAGGAGCCACAGGGAAATCCACCGCGTGAGCCCAGGGGGAGAAGTCTGAGCAGAGCCCTGTAACCAGGAATAAGAGGAGGAGATATAACAAAAATGGTGACTCTGGTATTGGTGATCGTACGCTAACCTGGTTTCAATCTATGTATCTGATCAGTCGCAATTTGTGTCCATTTCTGACAGCTCCTCCCTCCCAGTCACTTGCGGTGTACCCCAAGGCTCAATACTTGGCCCCCTGCTATTCACAATATTCATAAACGATCTGCCCAATGTCCGCAAAGCCTCAACTGTACATATGTACGCAGACCACACCGTAACCTATACCAGCAAAGAAAATCTCCCACAGCTGGAGGTCGTGCTGCAAGAACAATTCACAGAGATAGAAAAGTGGATCAAAGATAACAAACTTTTCTTAAATACTGACAAAACTGTTACAATGCTCTTTGGAACTAAACCTAAACTACATAAATTGCAAACACCCCATCTATGTGTCAGGACAAAATCAAATGGTACGCTGACCACAGTCACTTCTCTCAAATATCTAGGTATGTGGTTAGACCCAAATCTATCCTTTGGCCCCACATCGAAAAACTCTCATCTAAACTTTACCCCAAACTAGGTGCCCTGTACAGAAACAAATCCTGCCTGAGCCCCGCGGTAAGAAAGCAGATTGTACAGCAAATGCTTATGCCGGCTATTGAATACGGAGATGTAGTGTATGCAGACGCCCCGCAAACGCACCTCCAGAAACTTACTACATTATATAACTCCTTCTGCCGCTTTGCATTACAATGTAACTACATGACACACCATTGTGACATGTTAAAAGAGCTAAACTGGCCATCGCTGGAGTCTAAACGCACCCTTAACCTTTCCAACCTGGTGTTTAAGAGCTTTTCTGGGAAGCTGTCACCCTACCTGAATAGACTGCTTCCCCCAGCAGCTCCCTCATCCTATAACCTCCGATCCAGGACCTGCACCTTACTTGCAATACCACAGTACAAAAAGAAAGTGGCTCGATACTCATTTTCCTACAGAGCACCACAATTATGGAATAACCTCCCAGACGCCATCAAATCTTCCTCCAGTCTAAAGTCACTCGAGCTCCCTATTAACATACCTCAATACGGCATGCACCTGTAAACATGTAACACAGTGACTATATACAGAATGCACCTGTAAACATGTAACAGTGACTATATACGGCATGCACCTGTAAACATGTAACATAGTGACTATATACAGAATGCACCTGTAAACATGTAACACAGTGACTATATACAGAATGCGCCTGTAAACATGTAACACAGTGACTATATACAGAATGCACCTGTAAACATGTAACACAGTGACTATATACAGAATGCACCTGTAAACATGTAACACAGTGACTATATACAGAAGGCACCTGTAAACATGTAACACAGTGACTATATACAGAATGCACCTGTAAACATGTAACACAGTGACTATATACAGAATGCACCTGTAAACATGTAACATAGTGACTATATACAGAATGCACCTGTAAACATGTAACATAGTGACTATATACAGAATGCGCCTGTAAACATGTAACATAGTGACTATATACAGAATGCACCTGTAAACATGTAACACAGTGACTATATACAGAATGCACCTGTAAACATGTAACATAGTGACTATATACAGAATGCACCTGTAAACATGTAACACAGTGACTATATACAGAATGCACCTGTAAACATGTAACATAGTGACTATATATAGAATGCACCTGTAAACATGTAACATAATGACTATATACAGAATGCACCTGTAAACATGTAACACAGTGACTATATACAGAATGCACCTGTGAACATGTAACACAGTGACTATATACAGAATGCACCTGTAAACATGTAACATAATGACTATATACAGAATGCACCTGTAAACATGTAACACAGTGACTATATACAGAATGCACCTGTAAACATTTAACACAGTGACTACTTCCTACATATTTATTTTCTGTTAATCTGTATATTTGTGTTTTTTAAATATCTTGCATTGTATTACTTTGTATTTCTGTAACACTTCAATGTTCTTGAACCCAGGACATACTTGAAAACGAGAGAAATCTCAATGTATCCTTCCTGGTAAAATCCTTTATAAATAAATAAATAAAATAAATCAATGAGCGCTGGCTGAATCTGTCACATGAGGGGCTCAGCGGCTGTGTTGGCAGGGTCTAGCAATCCGATGGAGAAGAAGGGTTTTCTCTGACCCTGCAGGTAATAAATCATTTCTCCACTGGTTCACCAGGGATAAAACAGTTTTAACCCCCCAGTATAGTGTTAGGGGCAAACGCTTTTTAATTATTACTATAAATAAAATATTAAATAATTAAAAAATTGTGTGATAAATAAAAGGATCACAGTCCATCAGCCAGTGCTGTGAGTTGTTTAATTCTATTTATAGCACGTCTCCCATACTGGTCTTAATTTAAAGTCAGTATGGAAGATGTGCCATAAATAGAATTAAACAGCTCGCAGCACTGAGGACCACATATCACAAATAGGGTTATTCAGAGGCACTGAAATGTCCCTGACATTTTGGTGCTCTCTCGTTCTGTGTGCTTCGGCGAGTAAATTTTAATTTTCACAAAGTGCAGAGCCACCGCATGCCGCCAAAAACTTCAGACGAGCTGCTGAACGCCACCGAGCAAACTGCTGAACGCCACTGAGCTAACTGCTGAACGCCACCGAGCTAACTGCTGAACGCCACTGAGCTAACTGCTGAATGCCACCGAGCGAACTGCTGAACGCCACCGAGCTAACTGCTGAACGCCACCGAGCTAACTGCTGAATGCCACCGAGCTAACTGCTGAACGCCACCGAGCTAACTGCTGAACGCCACCGAGCTAACTGCTGAACGCCACCGAGCTAACTGCTGAACGCCACCGAGCTAACTGCTGAACGCCACCGAGCTAACTGCTGAACGCCAACTAGCTAACTGCTGAACGCCACCGAGCTAACTGCTGAACGCTGCTGAACTGGTAAAAAAAAAAAAGAACGGAACTCTGCTATTCTTCAAAAGGTGATTAAAATCATAAAAATGCACGAAATTATGAGGAAATAATGACATTGGTCCTTTAAAAAAATAATAAAAAGGTCTGCTACAGAATAAAATAACTTTTTAAAATCATAGGAATCAAAAATTGTCAGAAAAATACCAAAAATATTTTCAGAAACATTAAATAAAAAGACGTTTTGCTGTAAATAACAGAACAGTTTAATAAAAAAAGTCAAAACAAAAATATTACTCTGATGCTCTCATATACACCGCACAGTACTGTGGAGCTCTGTGACTCCCTCAAACACTGCACATTACTGTGGAGCTCTGTGATGCCCTCATACACACCACACATTAGTGTGGAGCTCTGTGATACTCTCATATACACTGCACATTACTGTGGAGCTCTGTGACACCCTCATAAACACTACACATTATGAGGGTGTCAGAGGAGCTCCACAGTAATGTGCAGTGTTTGAGGGTGTCACAGAGCTCCACAGTAAACACTGCACATTACTGTGGAACTCTGACACCCTCATAAACACTGCATATTACTGTGGAGCTCTGTGATGCCCTCATATACACACCACACACTTATAGAATGTATAGATCTGCAATGCAGCAATGACCTCAAAGCTAAGTTCAGAGATGCACAGGGAAACCCAGAAAATATAGCTCAGTTTTTGAGAGAGTTACCAGCTACCTTTCCGGAGCTGTCCAAACGTGTAATGTGCTTATTTGGAAGTACATACCTGTGTGAAAAACTATTCTCAACTTTGAACTTTAACAAATCTAGAACCAGGTCTAGGCTAACTGATGCCCATCTCTAGGCTGTTGTTAGGGTTTCAACTGCTAACTCACTTAAAGCAGGTTTGTCTCATCTAATGCAGAGCAAACACTGCCAGGCATCTGGCATTAAGCAGTGACCACACACACACACACACACACACACACACACACCCATGTGTATATAGTTTAATGTTGTTTTTGAAGTTTGAAATTTTGCACGCGGCCCCCATGGGATGTGAAAAATTACCTGAGGGCCACTGGACAAGTTGAGTTTGAGACCCCTGCCCTAACCCCAACCTAAAAACCTAACCCCACCAACTAAACCCTAGCCCCAACCTAAGAACCGAACCCCACCAGCAAATCCCTAACCCCAAACTAAAACCCTAACCACACCAGCTAAACCCTAACCCCAACCTAAAACCCTAACCCCACCAGCTAAACCCTAACCACAACCTAAAAACCTAACCCCACCAACTAAACCCTAACCCCAACCTAAAAACCTAACCCCGTCAGCTAAACCCTAACCCCAACCTAAAAACCTAACCCCGCCAGCTAAACCCTAACCCCAACCTAAAAACCTAACCCCACCAGCTAAACCCTAACCCAACCTAAAAACCTAACCCCACCAGCTAAACCCTAACCCCAACCTAAAAACCTAACCCCACCAGCTAAAACCTAACCCTAACCCCACCAGCTAAACTCTAATCCCAACCTAAAAACCGAATCACATCAGCTAAACCCTAACCCAACCTAAAACCAGCTAACCCATAACCTTACCAGCGAACCCCTTAGCCCTAACAGCTAAACCCTAACCACCATCCATAAACCTAACCCTTAACCCCCACCTCTAATCCTTAAACCTAACAGCAAACCCCTAACCCTAACCTCTAATACTTAACCCTAACCCCTATCCCTAACCCCCAGTTTTACGCAACATTTATCTCTATACTCTGGTTATAGCGTTGTCCACCGCAATGTCAGCGTGCTCAAACTATGGTGAACATCCATTCATACGGTGTTGGCCCTGCTGTTTGACGTGTGACCCTCTATTCAGAAGACAATGGTACCACAACTTCAGTGAACAACGTTTCCACCATTCTTTGAATCTATTCTCGTTTTTTTTTCATATTGACATAATAGAGCCCTCTATACTTCATCTGACTCTTCCTGCTTGCCTTTACACAGCTCACCCATTAGGTGGCGACATATCATTACTAAACCTGGATCATTCCATCACTCTCTCTTAGATTTGTCCTGGAGCTTTGCTGTGGACTCAGCGATGTTCCACCCTCACACACCCGCACGTTCTACACGTGTATTGGTGAAAAACGAGACGGGGACTGACCTGAGCAGGTGCTGTGCAGATCCTGAGCTTGTAAAGTGAAGCGCCCCATCACCTCCCTGCACTCCAGCCAGAACAGCTTGCGGCTATAATTCTTCTTGCAGGAAACTTCCACCAGATCGTTCACGTAAATCACAGTGGGAGCTGCCATGATGTCCACCATGTGACTCCACGGAGAGAAGTCAGCACATATACCTGAAACGAAGAATGTATATTAAACATAAAATCACTCATTAACACACTGTCACATTTCGGCCCTGCCCCCTGGTGGTGGGAGCAGGGATTCCTCTGATGGATTTCAGGCTCTGTAGACCATCTCCATTGGGCTGATAGTCTGCAGTCACATGACCTGCTCAGCCCTTTATATAGGGCCAGCAAAATACTTGATCCTTGGATCAGGATAGACCTAATTCCCTTGAGTGCCTGCACTGCTGTCTGGATTTGTGTACTTGTGTGTATGACTCCTTGGCTTTGGTTACCAGTTTATGCTCTAGTCTGTACCCTAAGTTGTATTTCTGATTCGGTATTCTGGTATCTCGTGTATGACTTGGCTTGGCTTCATGGACCTCCCTTCTGTATGTACCTTGTCTGTTTAAAGGATTTCTCTGTCTGTTTATATTAAGTTTGTTTCACTCCGCAGGCATTTGGCCACAAAGCCATTTGGTGTTGAGTGGTACTTCGGGCTTTGTCTGACCTCCCTGGCTGGGAGTATTAGGATTATCCGTCGTTACTGTTGTGTTTTTCAAGTACCGAGTTCTGCCCTGCAACTCACTGAATTCACTGTGTATATCCCCAGTCCTGACTCAGGGCTTTGTCTGACCTCCCTGGCTGGGACTGCTAGGATCATCAGTCTTTACTGTTGTTATTCAAGTACCGAGTTCTGCCCTGCAGCTTGCGGTATTCATTGTGTCTATCCCCAGTCCTGTAATATGTCTTTTAGATGAAAAATCATACCCAGCGCAGGGCTTCCTCTTGTGTTAGTGCAGAACACAATCTCCCTTGTTTCTTGTTCTGCAAGTGTGTGCTGGAATCTGCTATCCGCAGCAAACCTGCCCTAAAGGCTTCAAACTACACAGCCTAAAGGTTCCCCATCACCCTATAGGGGGCCTATCATTACACACACTATGGCACAGCTGGAGAGTGGGGTCATGACCTCATGTAATTAGCGAGATCCGCCAGGTCTCCTGCATGTGAAGAGGGTTAAGTTTGAACTCCAGAAACTCTTGCATGTTCTATCGAGCTTATTCCGCCATCTTTTATTTTGGGCTTTCAGGCTTTAACATGTGGATAGGAGGCAGCTCCAATTTGAAGCTCCAGCTTCCAGTAAGGAAGGATATTAACAGGTGTCTTCAGGGTGCTCATGGAGGTGTGATTGTATTCTGCGCAACATGTTGTTGTATGGGGATCATTGGGAGCTTGACCCTGGGGGAAGGGCTCTGCCCCGACACGTTTGTGGTTTTCTGCTTCTCCATATTAAGTAAACTGGCTTCACATGTGGACCAGCTTTCAGCAGCTCTGGAGGTTGTCTTGTGTTTTTTGTATTGCTTATTGAAGTCTTTCCTCCTGCTGGAGGTGCACAGGGGGTCTTGCTCCACCGTGGTAGCTGCATCAATTTGAGTATTTTTTACTTGGGGTGCTCGAGACTGAAAGAATTGATATTTTTAATTTCCTGTATGAATATATATATTGTGATTCAAATATGTACTGTAGTAAATATAGTGGGATGTGGTTTCCCCCCACTCACTTTCATGGCATGTGACCCAGGGCTTAGGAATGTTGGAAAAGTGCGTGAAATTTGGTAAGAAGTGCCTCTTTTGTTAGCTGTGCTGGACAAACTCAGACATTGAAATATATCTGTATACTGATTGGCTGTTCTATAACATTCCTGTTTGGGGCGGAAATGGAACCCTGTCTGACGATCAATCTCATTGGGTGTTTGTTCAGACCTCTATTACATTTCAAATAAAGTCAGACATAACGAAAGCTATACATTGTAGTTGATTTTAATGTGTCCGCTAGCGTAAGCACGTGCCTTTCTTTTTATTTTCTTATTTGAGCATGAACTTGCAGATGTTTATTGGAATTCCAATTATGGTAATTATAAATGGGGAAAACTGATTGGTTCGTTTATTGTTCTTATTTAACAATTGGTGTTTGAAGTGGGATCTGCCAATGTCAATTTGTTCGGAATGATAGTTTATCACTTTGTACATTTTGTTTGTTCAGATTTTGCGAATTTGCCTCCTGGCTTGGCTTGGCTTTTGTTTGTCAAATCAAATCAAATCAAAATAAGCTTTATTGGCAGGACCAAATACATTTTAGCATTGCCAAAGCATATGGGTGGAGGGGGGGTAGTGGGACATATATGGGGGGAATGGGCAAGTCCATGGACATTATCAGGGGTAAGGGATAATGTGAGGTCGGATGGGGGTGAGTCCGTGTTGGGGATTTATAAGTCTGGGATCTCTCATGTTCCTCTCAGTCTGTGACATTCTGTGACGTATTGGGCAGATATTTTCACCGCCGGCTCCTCTTCTCCCAGTATGATGTGGAGTTTCCTCGTCTCTTCTATAGAGGTGAAGTCCGGGATGAGAGCGGAGAGTCCCTGGAAGTGAGTTTCCCTCAGTGCTGAGTACTTGGGACACTGTAGGAGGAAGTGGACCTCATCTTCCAGGGCCCCCTGGTCATAATGCTGGCACAGTCTATTCTCCCTGGGCTTGTAGGTCTGTCTATGCCACCCTGATTCGATTTCCAGGCTGTGGGTGCTCAGTCTGTACCGGCTCAGGATCTGTCTGTCCTTAGGGTCTTGTAGAACCTCCAGGTATGGGGCCAGTTTGTTTTCCCTATGTAGGGATTGGTAAATGGTGAGTTTCTGAGAGTTTGCTATATCATGTCTCCATTCTCTGATATAGTTTTCCCTGGAATCGTTAATTAGGGCCTTTATTTGATATTTTGTCAGGCTGCATTCATGGGGGCTTTGGATGATCAGGGTGGATATGAGTTGTTGCAGCCCACATGGTTTGGGGTGGTCCTTGTTGGCCAGTAAGGCTTTTTGGCGGTATGAGTTGAGGCTGCTGATGTTTAGGTGGTCCCAGTATGATAGCGCCCTCTTCTGTACTGCAAGAAGTAAGGGGAGTCTGCCCAGCTCGGCCCGGCAAGCATTGTTAGAGGAGCTCCGATGGACTTGGAGGAGGTGCTTGCAGAATTCCAGATGGAATATTTCTGTTGGGCTGGTGTCCCATTTGAGTTGGTCAGGGTAGGTGATGGGGCCCCAAACTTAACTGCCATAAAGGAGGATTGGAGCGATGACGCTATCAAAGATTTTAAGCCAGACTCTTACAGGCGGTTTTAGTTTGTAGAGGTTTCTCCTGATGGCATAGAAGGTTCTACGCGCCTTGTCTCTTAGGGCCTCTATGGCTGGTTTGAAACTTCCCGATTGGTTTGTTTCTAGGCCGAGGTATGTGTAGCTGTTGGCTTCCTCAAGACTGCACTATTAGGCTAGGGTCAGACGAGCGCAGTGTTAACGTCCGTGTTGCCGCACATAAGTACGTCCATGATAGCATACAATTGTGTTAAATGAAGCCCCACACATAAAGTACGTCCGCACAGAAGTGCGGGGGCTGACGGATGCTGCAAACGGACGCAGGTTAGGCAAGAACATAATACTGCTAGAACGGACGTGCGGAGTGCACAACGTCCGCATAGCTTTGTGTGTGAGTGATGGAGCGTGGTCAGACGGACTGCATTTATACGTCCAGCATTTTTGACGGACAGAATGTTTTTTCATTGTAATTTATTTTCCCTGCTACATCAGTCAAAAAATACGTCGGTGAAAAACACCGACTGTGTGGCCACTACCTTGTCGTCAGTCAGAAAGTACGTCCATACTGCACGGACGCACAGTCAGTACAAAATGCGCTCATCTGACCCTAGCCTTAAGTGTGAAAGAGGAACTCTTGGTTTTTGCGTTGTTCCTTTGGAAAACCATGACCTTTTGGTTGATGGGTAGTGCCCATGCCGCACTGTATTTTCCCAGCACTTCCAGGCTGTCTTGTAGACCTCTTTCTGTTGGTGACAGTAATAGGAGGTCATCTGCATACAACAGGAACTTCACCTCGGTGTCATGTAGAGTTAGTCCTGGTGCTGAGGAGGATTCTAGAGCTGCAGCCAGTCCATTGATGTAGATGTTAAAGAGGGTTGGACTTAAGCTGCAGCCTTGTCTGACTCCAGGAGCCTGCCGTTTGTTTGTTATCCTTGAAGTTGTAAGGCTCTGGCTGTGAGAGCCTTTGTGTGTTTTTGTTGCAGGAAGGTTTTATGGACGTTCTATTTGTGGGTTTTTTTGGGGGTAAAAAAATCTTGAGCAGTGTGACTCACGTGTATATTTAACTTGTCTGTTTAAGTGTTTGTTTAATTTTTATTTTTTATGAATCAGTGCTTTTGGATTTGTCTTTTTGTCTTTTTCCCAAATCGGAATTGATCCAAAATACTTCCGAAACGAAATAATATCGTATGACTGTAAAATCACAAGTCATTTTCGGTTCCATTGCTGATTTCGTATCGTTTCGATAGTCGCTATCCATTCGAAATCAATAGTTGAAACATATGAATCCACACACTGCTGGGAAGCGCCTCTCTGCGGTATAATTAATGCAGCATATGAATCCACACACTGCTGGGAAGCACCTCTCTGCAGTATAATTAATGCAGCATATGAATCCACACACTGCTGGGAAGCACCTCTCTGCTGTATAATTAATGCAGCATATGAATCCACACACTGCTGGGAAGCACCTCTCTGCAGTATAATTAATGCAGCATATGAATCCACACACTGCTGGGAAGCACCTCTCTGCTGTATAATTAATGCAGCATATGAATCCACACACTGCTGGGAAGCACCTCTCTGCAGTATAATTAATGCAGCATATGAATCCACACACTGCTGGGAAGCACCTCTCTGCAGTATAATTAATGCAGCATATGAATCCACACACTGCTGGGAAGCACCTCTCTGCAGTATAATTAATGCAGCATATGAATCCACACACTGCTGGAAGCACCTCTCTGCGGTATAATTAATGCAGCATATGAATCCACACACTGCTGGGAAGCACCTCTCTGCAGTAAATTAATGCAGCATATGAATCCACACACTGCTGGGAAGCGCCTCTCTGCTGTATAATTAATGCAGCATATGAATCCACACACTGCTGGGAAGTGCCTCTCTGCAGTATAATTAATGCAGCATATGAATCCACACACTGCTGGGAAGCGCCTCTCTGCAGTATAATTAATGCAGCATATGAATCCACACACTGCTGGGAAGCGCCTCTCTGCTGTATAATTAATGCAGCATATGAATCCACACACTGCTGGGAAGCACCTCTCTGCGGTATAATTAATGCAGCATATGAATCCACACACTGCTGGGAAGCACCTCTCTGCAGTATAATTAATGCAGCATATGAATCCACACACTGCTGGGAAGCGCCTCTCTGCAGTATAATTAATGCAGCATATGAATCCACACACTGCTGGAAGCGCCTCTCTGCAGTATAATTAATGCAGCATATGAATCTACACACTGCTGGGAAGCACCTCTCTGCGGTATAATTAATGCAGCATATGAATACACACACTGCTGGGAAGCGCCTCTCTGCAGTATAATAAATGCAGCATATGAATCCACACACTGCCGGGAAGCACCTCTCTGCAGTATAATTAATGCAGCATATGAATACACACACTGCTGGGAAGCGCCTCTCTGCAGTATAATAAATGCAGCATATGAATCCACACACTGCTGGGAAGCACCTCTCTGCAGTATAATTAATGCAGCATATGAAACTGCACACTGCTGGGAAGCGCCTCTCTGCGGTATAATTAATACAGCATATGAATCCACACACTGCTGGGAAGCACCTCTCTGCGGTATAATTAATGCAGCATATGAATCCGCACACTGCTGTGAAGCGTCTCTCTGCGGTATAATTAATGCAGCATATGAATCCACACACTGCTGGAAAGCACCTCTCTGCAGTATAATTAATGCAGCATATGAATCCACACACTGCTGGGAAGCACCTCTCTGCAGTATAATTAATGCAGCATATGAATCCACACACTGCTGGGAAGCGCCTCTCTGCAGTATAATTAATGCAGCATATGAATCCACACACTGCTGGGAAGCACCTCTCTGCAGTATAATTAATGCAGCATATGAATCCACACACTGCTGGGAAGCACCTCTCTGCAGTATAATTAATGCAGCATATGAATCCACACACTGCCGGGAAGCACCTCTCTGTGGTATAATTAATGTAGCATATGAATCCACACACTGCTGGGAAGCACCTCTCTGCAGTATAATTAATGTAGCATATGAAACCGCACACTGCTGGGAAGCACCTCTCTGTGGTATAATTAATGTAGCATATGAATCCACACACTGCTGGGAAGCACCTCTCTGCAGTATAATTAATGCAGCATATGAAACCGCACACTGCAGGGCAGCACTTCTCTTCTCTGCAGTATAATTAATGCAGCATAGGTTTTTTTCAATTTAACCCTTTCGCTGCTGAGCCATTTCACGCCTGTGTGCTGAGGTAATTTTAGCTGGTTTCGCTCATGTTTAAACGCGTTTTTTGAAGCCTTATTTTATTAGATAACCCAGACATATTAAATATCGTTCTTTCCGGCAGACTCGGCAGATTCATAATATATCATTTTATATATGTATACGTCCATGTCCTAACAAAAAATTCAGTAAATGTAATTTTCAATTTACAAGGTGTAAAGTGTTGGTTTTTTTTAACATGCGGTTATATTTTCTATGAGTTGCGCTTGTTAAAAAAAAAAAATAGAAATGGGGGACTTGTTACTTTTTTTTTTTTTTTTGGGGGGGGGAATTACACTAACAAATGCACCCCCCCCCTACAAAAATCGTTAGTGCAGCATCATTGTTCACATTATAATTGAAATGAACAATATCGCTGCTTAAATAAAACAAAAAAAATCTTTTTTTTTCCATAACTTAACATGGTTATGTTTGGTAGCGTTGGAAAGGACATGCTCTGGCCGATCCAAGGATACCGAACATTAACCCCTAGCTGCTATGGATCGGGTGATGGGGGTTCCAATGAACCCCCAATCTCTACCATTGGTAGCAGCTAGGGGTTAACTCCCAGAATTTTATCTGAGGTCCCGATGTGGGAAAAAAAAATAGATGAAGGACTTTGGATAGAGTAAGTCTGCCGTTAAACACACAGCCGACTATTTTCTACAACTTGTTACTTTCCAGGGTCCTTATATGTAGAAAATAGACAGCTGAAGTGAATAACGGAAGACTTACTCTATCCGAGGTCCCGCCGGGAAACATCGGGACTTTGGATAGATTTCGACTATCCCGAAGTGGGAAAAAAATAGACAAAGTCCCGATGTTTCACATCGGGACCTCGGAGTGAGTCTGCCGTTAAACACTTCAGCCGGCTATTCTACAAATCAGGACCCTGGATAGTAACAAGTTGTTGCTATCCAAGGTGCTGATCTGTAGAAAATAGACGTCAGAAGTGTTTAACAGCAGACTTGCTCTATCCAAAGTCCCGATGTTGAAAAAAAAAATAGACTTCATCTCGGATAAAGTTATGGAGTTAACCCCTAGCTGACATCAATGGTGGAAATAGGGGGTTTATTGGAACCACCATCACCCGAACCGTAGCAGCTAGGGGTTAATGTTTGGTATCCTTGGATTGGTCAGAGCAAAAAAAATTAACAAGTCCCCCATTTCTAATTTTTTTTTTTTTTAACAAGCACAACTCATAGAAAATATAACCGCAAACACTAGCATGTTAAAAAAAACCATACACCTTGTAAATTATTAAATTAAATTTTTATTGCATTTTTTTGTTATACAGACAGGACATGAAGTATACATATTATATTATATATATCGTTCTTTCCGGCAGATTCATAATCTATGTCTGGGTCATCTAAGGCTAGGGACAGATGAGCGCATTTTCTGCAGCCACCGTCAAAATGTACGTCGATGCGTGCGCACGCATTTTTTCACGGAATACGCTTAAGTGGTCAGACGATGCGCAATTCTGGACGTATTTCATGACGGTGGGGTAAAAAGAAGTCTAGGGAAATCCGGCTGTTTGAACGTTATGTTGGCCGCACACTAGCAGCGTCTGACGTCTCCTAATCACGCACACACGCCGCTATGCGGCCGCAGCGCACTTTGTACGTCAGTAGCAGCGGTTTCACGTTCTGATAAAAATGCGTTCATTTGCTGGTTGCGTGGTGTCGGCGCACTTTCGTACGCACGTACTGCGTATATTGGCCGTCATTGGCCGTTATGTGCTGCTACTGCCGCCGTGATTTAGTGCGTCTGCACGCGCGTTCCGACTGCCCCACTCTGACCCTAGCCTAATAAAATAAGGCTTCAAAACGTGTTTAAACATGATGAGCGAAACCGGTAAAAATGAGCTCAGCACACAGGTCTGAAATGTCTCAGCAGTGAGAGCGTTAAATTGAAAAATCTATGCTGCATTAATTATAGAGGTGTTTCCCAGCAGTGTGTGGATTCATATGCTGCATTAATTATACTGCAGAGAGGTGCTTCCCAGCAGTGTGTGGATTCATATGCTGCATTAATTATACTGCAGAGAGGTGCTTCCCAGCAGTGTGTGGATTCATATGCTGCATTAATTATACTGCAGAGAGGTGCTTCCCAGCAGTGTGTGGATTCATATGCTGCATTAATTATACTGCAGAGAGGTGCTTCCCAGCAGTGTGTGGATTCATATGCTGCATTAATTATACTGCAGAGAGGCGCTTCCCAGCAGTGTGTGGATTCATATGCTGCATTAATTATACTGCAGAGAGGCGCTTCCCAGCAGTGTGTGGATTCATATGCTGCATTAATTATACCGCAGAGAGGTGCTTCCCAGCAGTGTGTGGATTCATATGCTGCATTAATTATACCGCAGAGAGGCGCTTCCCAGCAGTGTGTGGATTCATATGCTGCATTAATTATACTGCAGAGAGGCGCTTCCCAGCAGTGTGTGGATTCATATGCTGCATTAATTATACTGCAGAGAGGTGCTTCCCCGCAGTGTGGGGATTCATATGCTGCATTAATTATACTGCAGAGAGGCGCTTCCCAGCAGTGTGGGGATTCATATGCTGCATTAATTATACTGCAGAGAGGCACTTCCCAGCAGTGTGTGGATTCATATGCTGCATTAATTATACTGCAGAGAGGTGCTTCCCCGCAGTGTGGGGATTCATATGCTGCATTAATTATACAGCAGAGAGGTGCTTCCCAGCAGTGTGTGGATTCATATGCTGCATTAATTATACTGCAGAGAGGTGCTTCCCAGCAGTGTGTGGATTCATATGCTGCATTAATTATACTGCAGAGAGGCGCTTCCCAGCAGTGTGTGGATTCATATGCTGCATTAATTATACTGCAGAGAGGTGCTTCCCAGCAGTGTGGGGATTCATATGCTGCATTAATTATACTGCAGAGAGGCGCTTCCCAGCAGTGTGGGGATTCATATGCTGCATTAATTATACTGCAGAGAGGCACTTCCCAGCAGTGTGTGGATTCATATGCTGCATTAATTTTTTATTTTTTTTACGTTTTAACTAATTTTATTGGTTTTTCCGTTTCTGATAATTTTGTTCACCTTTTTTCCATTTTAAAACCTTTTTGTTCTGGTTTTTATTTTTTGCGTTTTTAAATCTTTTTGTTCATTTGTTCCTTTCATACCATTTTAATATGATTAAATAAAGTTGTGCAATGCATATTTATAAGAAATAGATCTTTATTTAATAAACGATAGAATCGACAGAATTACCGTATTGACAGAAATATCGGATCATCCGAAATACCGAAACGAATAGACACTTTGAAACGATGAGAACAGACGTTCTGAAAATTTCCAATATCCTTAAAAAAAGTCGATACGAAAATTTAAACCTGAATGAGCAGAGCCAAAACGAACCGAAAAAAAATGGGTGCACATCCCAATTATTTAACAAGGGAAATTGAAGTCATAAAAAAATAAGTTTCTAGCGTTGTCTGTCTGTATTGTAGTTCCGTTGTGTTTGAGTTTTTTTTTTTTACTAAGTCTATACCTGCGTGTAATTTTGAGCATTTTTTTTTTTAAATCGATTAGATCTGTCCAGTTTCTTCTCATATAACAAAATGGCTTTGTCTCCCATTGAGAGCCACTCCCTTTGCACTGTTGCCATTTCCTTTGCGTTGCTGTTTGCTCGCGCTGCTGTCTGGCTTCTGTATTAACTTTGCTAACTTTTTTATTGCTGATATTCTCTACACGATTAAGGCTAGGGTCAGACGAGTGTGATTTCTACGTACTGTACGTCCTTGCACACGGACGTACGTCAGTACGGAAGACGCAGTAGTGGCCACACAGTCCGTTTTTTTCACTGACGTTTATTTTTTGACGGATGTAGGAGGAAAAATAAATTAAAAAGCAAAACCATTTTGTCCGTGAAAAATGCTGGACGTATAAATGCCGTCCGTCTGACCACGTTCCATCACTCACACACAAAGCTATGCAGACGTTGCGGACGCAGCGCACTTTGTGCGGCCGTTCTAGAGGTTGTACGTTCTTGCCTGCCTTGCGTCCGTGGGCCGCGGCCGTTGTGCGTCCGCAGTTCAGTGCGGTCGTACTTAGTGTAACGGGCTCCTATGGGCTTTCTTTCATGCTATCACGGACGTACTTTTAGGCGCAATCACGGACGTGAACACTACGCTCGTCTGACAGCAGCCTTAGGCTAGGGTCAGACGAAAGCAGTTTTAACGTGCGTTTAGACGCACGAAATCACGGCCGTGCTAGCAGCAAATGACGTCCAATGCTGGGTAACATACGAAGAACGGCCGCACGAAAGTTCGTCCGCGCAACGCAAGTGGCAAAGGAACGCATTTTTTTCTAGAATGTCAAACCTCTAGTACGGTCGTACTGAGTGCGCAGCTGCGGCATAGCGGCATGTGTGCGTGATTGGGAGACGTTAGACGCTGCTAATGTCCGGCTAACATAACGTCCAGACACAAAAAGTGTTTTATTGATGATCCGTACAAAATCACGGACGAAAATCGTATGACGGCTATCGCGTATTCCGAGAAAAAATGCGTCCATTCGTTCGAACGCACTTTTTCACAGACAACGCGAAAAATGCGTTAGTCTGACCCTAGCCTAAAATGCAATGTTTGAGACGCCTGACCCCAGGGTACATTTCTCGGTTATGTAAAAAGAACGCTGTGTGTCCATTGGACTGTAGGGGGCTCTGGTCTTCTACCTTGGGACTATGGTCCTAGTTTTGACCATTATGGGCCTTATTACATTCTTCGCGCAAATGTTAATGCGTGCGCAAAAACGCATTAACGTGAGGGGCAGAACGTCATCTTACAATGTCCGCGCAAAAAATGCACGTTAAAGTTTACCGCGGGTGAATCTGCGCGAACTTACTATACTTCGCTCGTCCTATACTTAACATTGTGAGTGCAAATGCGTTTGTGCGCTGGTATGCGGACGGTATTACAATCTATGCACAAATTTTAACTTACAACATTTGCGCGCATAATTGTAACATCTTTTAAAAGTTGGTGTTAATGTCAAATCTGAACGTCCTGGCTGAACCCAAATACACGAAGCACAAATAAAAAAAACAGCCAAGTATAGTTACACATACCCAAACAATAAAATTTGAAGCGCTGCGTGTTTTTATTATTGCTGCAGCATACAGTATATAGTCAGATTGACTTTGACAGGCGCAAAAACTTAACGTGAGTCAATTAAGGTTCTTAATTCTGATTGGCTGAATCCCGTGAAAAAAACAGTCCGCACACCGATTTCTGTGCGCTATGTTACTGCACGTGTATTTTCTGATACTGTAAATCTACTATTGTTTGATGGAATGTTGTGCGATGGGTCTAGGTGACCAGAGTTAGGTTTATCGTCCACTGGCACCATATTTGTGCAATCATCTGATATCGTCTGAAGTCGTCCGACTGATCCTACAGCCTGCAGGTGAATCAGCCCTCTTCCACTGCATCCGACTTCCATCGGACGATTCAGATGATTTTGTGCTTCTAACACAGAGTAGCGATCTTTCCCGTTTTTCCTATGGGATTTATCGGATGACCCCGGACGAGACAAGCTGGTACAAGTTTACATGAAAAAGATGCATTGTATAGTTAAGGCTGGGGTCAGACCAGCGCACTTTTAACGTGCGTTCTGGCGCACATAATTACGGCCGCACTAGCAGCAGATGACGGGCAATGACGGCCAATATACGATGTACGGCCGCACAAAAGTCCGGCCGTGCAGCGCAAGTGGAATTTGAACGCATTTTTCTGAGAACGCTGAACCGCTAGTACTGACGTACTGAGTGCGCAGCTGCGGCATAGCGGCGTGTGTGCGTGATTAGGAGATGTCAGACACTGCTAATGTCCGGCCTACATAACGTCCAGACGCAAAAAGAGTTTTATTGACGATCCGTACAAAATCACGCCCGAAAATGCGCGTTGTCTGACCGTTTTTGAGCATTCCGTGAAAAAATACGTCAATGCGTTCGGACGCACTTTTTCACGTTCACGGGGAAAAATGCTTTCGTCTGACCCTAGCCTTAGCCGCCGTGCCGCAGCAGGGAAATTGCCCCATAGAGAAATGATTCAGTGTGAAGCCCATAGGATTCAATTATAAAAAATATTTCCTGTTTTTTATTCGCCCGTAGACTTTTTTTAATCCGCAGCAAAAGGACATTTTACCTATTTTAAAGAATTTTTAAGGTATTTTTCTGGATCTTTTCGGCAAAATTTTGGGTTCCTATCAGGGTTATTCAGAGAGCGGTGAAAAGCAGGAGAATGACTGGAGAATGAAAAATTCTAGGTCAGAATAGCCAAACCAGAAAAATTCTCCCTTTTCATCTCACTTTCCAAATCGGCTATTTTAACCTAGAATTTTTCATTCTCCAGTCATTCTCCTGCTTTTCACCGCTCTCTGAATAACCCTGAAGGTTTTTTTTCTTTTGCGTCTTTTTTTTTTATTTTCTTTGAGCCGGCTGCATTCAGAGTTGCTGTCCTTGGTGCTGAAACCTATTTAAGCATCAGGCACAGGGGTCAATCCCCCCATGTAGCCTGGCAAGTTTTATTTTCTTCCACTGCTTCGACTGCGTTCGACAGGGGCTGTCCTTGTCAGGACCAAAGACAGGTTTTTTTGGGGGGGGTTTTCCCTGTAGTTGGACTTTTCATTTTTTTTATTCAGCATTTGTCCATCGGCCGATCTGGGTCGTCCACAGATGCTCCCAGTGGACAACCCTGATCGGCCAATGGACCCTGCTCCACTACACACCATAAAACCACAGCCTCCATTTAATTTCCTGCTGGACTTTGCACATTAAGTACCACCATCCTCAGCGACTAACCTTAATTAACACGGTGATTCTCAGGCTGCACTCTCACCTAATGCTTTGCCTCATCTGCTATTCACTATGCTTAATAAGACTGCATTTTAACTCGTCAGTGTGTATATACATTATAATTTATTATTGCAGAAGCCACTTGCACATCACAGCAATTCAAAGAATTTCATCCCAGAGCTCCTGTGCCACATTCCCCATATGCAGCAAGGAATTCTGGGTAGGATATGCAAATGATCTCTGTCTCACTTTTATGCATCCTGGGTCTGTTATTACACAGAACCCTAAAATCAATGCTATGCCACACTGTGACTTTCTAGCAGAGATAAGGTTTATGCAACTGCTGCATGTGGGGAATGTGGCACAGGGGCTCTGGGATGCATTTCTTTGAATTGCTGTGATGTGCAAGTGGCTTCTGCAATAATAAACCTAACTAATTATAGCGTGGAGGCTTTTTATCTGACTTTTTATCCTCCAGCACAACCCTTGTAAGCATTATTTTATATATATTACTAGTTAGTAGCACTAGTTTTGGTGTGTATATATGTGTATAATGCTTCTCTCCATCTTTATTCAGATTCTGTGCTAAGTATAGTTGCTTAACTTGTACACCTACCTTTTGCTCCCTTGCTCCTGCTGTGTTCCCCCCAAACCATATATTCTTATTTGTCCCCCCTGTCCTGCCTTATTGACTTGAGCATTTTATGTCAACCCCCAAACTTCTGATTTTTCTCTTCCAGCAAACTCACTTTTGTTTCCTACTCTGCTCCACTCCACACCTCAGAACCACAGCCTCCAATTTCCTGCTGGACTGCATTATTATAGATTATATGTGCAACCAAAGCTCCCTCTACCTTTGTGCCCTCACACTCCGTAACCAAAGCTCCCTCTACCTTTGTGCCCTCACCCTCCGCAACCAAAGCTCCCTCTACCTTTGTGCCCTCACCCTATGTAACCAAAGCTCCCTCTACCTTTGTGCCCTCACCCTCCGCAACCAAAGCTCCCTCTACCTTTGTGCCCTCACCCTCCGTAACCAAAGCTCCCACTACCTTTGTGCCCTCACCCTCCGCAACCAAAGCTCCCTCTACCTTTGTGCCCTCACCCTATGTAACCAAAGCTCCCTCTACCTTTTGTGCACTCACCCTCTGTAACCAAAGCTCCCTCTACCTTTGTGCACTCACGCTCCTTGGCATCCTTGTCCATACTTTACTTGGCCTCTGTGCCTGTTGGAGGTGTAAATGCTGGCCTCCTGCCAAGAGATCGTGGACCAAGTTGGCAAAGCCAGTTCTCAAGCACAATGGGCATAAGGGTCACTTAATGGTTAATGACATACAAATACATTTATCTTGAAGCTGTGTTTCAGGAGATAGTTTGTGTTCGAGATACAATGTAGATGTATTGTTCTGTTTGTTCTTAGTTTAATCTGATTCTGTGTTTTGTTAATCCCATCTATTGTGTAATTCAGTGTTTCCCACAACCTGTGCTCGGGACCCTCAGCCAGGTCAGGTTTTAAGGATCACCTTGGGGAAAAGCAGACTGAATCCTGTAATCATATCACCTGTGCTGTGCTTCACATATCCTGCAAATCTGGCGAGGCGGAGGGTCCTGAGGACAGGTTTGGTGAACACTGGTGTGATTAATTAGGCTTCAGTGTCTTGTCTAGGAATGCAACTCATGTATATAATGTATTCTGTTGATTGTGTCATGTCACCCGCCTCCTCTGCTGTCCATAAAACTGCTCTCATTTTCATTAAAGATTCATTAATTTTCCCCTGCACTAAGTGTGTGTCTGGTGTTTTGGGGAGAGATACATTGCACTCCCACAAGTTCTGGTTAAGGGTTGTGAGAAGAGAAGCTGCTGCGCATCAGCTCGGCTGAAGAGAAGGGACGGACGCTGTAACAGCTTTGGGTCTGGCCCACAAGCTGGAGACCAGTGTACCCCAGTTGCTATTACAATCTGGTGGCGAGCAGTGGGATTTCCCTTCTAGACACTGCAACAGAGATGCATCACTGGCTAAACACAGAAAACAAGGGATTGGCAGGACACCACACAAAAATGAAGGAGAGCCTTCACTAAGAGAGTGAGAGAACGTCTGGAAAGGTATGGTCTGAATCCCAGCCATGATATTATCACAGAGGTGATAGCAGAAGTCTCCAAATTGTTGAGACCGGAGAGAGAGGAGAGATAACTGGATCAAATAAAGGAGATGGAACAGACCTTTCAAATCCGCATGATGGAGCTTGAGCAAAGATCAAAACAACCTGTGTCCTCATGGAGTTATGATGGCAGCAGGATACAATGGATGGAGGAAGATGCTGTGTCCTCATGGAGTTATGATGGCAGCAGGATCCAATGGATGGAGGAAGAAGCTGTGTCCTCGTGGAGTTATGATGGCAGCAGGATCCAATGTGTCATGGAGCTGACGTGGCGCTCCACGCTTCAAACCCCAAGAGACTTTATGTTCATTTATATTGTGTGATTTTAAATATATTTTAGTGTTTTGGTTTTAGTTTAAATTAGTTTAGTGTAAAATGGCATAGCTTTAGTTTTAAAAATACTTGTATTCCTGTAGGTAAATGTGTTTTTGTATAGCCAGTAAACAAGCTTTACTACTGTGTAATTTCTGCAACAGGGCTTTTCCCCTTATCTGGCTGCATATTTGATTAAAGAAGTCTGTGATAGTGTTTGTCTTTAATCTGATGTTTTAGAACAATAGATTATGTAAATGTTGTGTGAGCTAAAGGCTAAAAAATGTTTATTGTAAATAGCTATCTGACATAATGTAATTAGCATTTTAGTAGGACGATGTGAGTCATTTATGCAAATTATGGCTGTTGGATCTCAGCATAAGTAGTGGCGTTTTTGTTCATTAAAGAGGACACAGAGAGAGAATCCTGTTGGAACATACAGCTGCGTCTGGTGTCTCCTTCAACTACGCTACACTACACACTCAACATCAGAAGGCACAGAGCGGCCTTCTGGAAATTCCTAACGGCTCCAGGGCAGAGAAACAGAAGCAGGCGGGTCAAGCTGCTCTAGGCGCTGAGGCCAGCGCTCCCAGTGGCCGGGCTGACCACAATGAAGAGAGTCAGGACAGCTGGAAGAGAACGGTTCCGTCACATTTGGCTGGCAGTGGTGTGGATAGAGGCTCTCCAACACTAAGACACCCAGAGATGACAAACTACACAGCCTGCAAGCAGGACACCCTGAAGGACCTGCTGGAGAGCCATGGAAGGAACGAAAAACTGAAGTAAGGGTCAAAGGCACAAATGTGGTGCAACCAGGAGCGAGATGGAAAAGGAGGTAAAAAGACGCCTCAAGCAATATGGTCCAAACCCTAGCATGGATCTGTTCCAGAGCATTTGGAATGAGGTCTGTTTATTGCAGAAAGGGGAAGCTGTGCGGGACCAGGAAGATTTTAACCCTCTGCATGGGGAATACAATAAATACAAGGTCCCAGGCTGGATTGAGCCAGGGGACATTCGTAGCCAGGAGGAGAACTGGCTGGCCACTACACCACACACCCAGAGGGGGCCTACAGACTTGGATTGGCAGAGACCAGGGATTTTGGAAGTATCGGCTTCTGCCAATGCCAAGACCCAAACAAAATATGCCTCTGCACCAACTGTGACTGTCAACCCACCCTCAAGTAAGGCTAAAAAGAAGCAGAGGGGTGGACGGGTGAAAGAAATGGAGGTGGTGTTGGATTCAGAATGCAAATTTTGTGACCCGTTTCGAAGGGAGCTAGAGACATTGAAAGGGCAACTAGAAGCTGCCACCCAGAGCGAGAAAGAGACTGGCCTGCAATTGCACCGGCTACAGGATCAGCTGCAAGATGGCCAGAGAGAGCTGGACGAGGTGAGACTCTCCAGAGATGCCGCGGAGGCGAATGTACAGCTCCTGGAGATGGAAATCACTGGCTTACGGGACTTACTTACAGCTGCTGAGCGAGCCAAGGATAATGCTGCTCGGGAGCGAGAAGAGGCCATGTCCATTGGCGTTTTAAAAGTCCAGGCAGCCATGGGGGAAAAAGTGTCTCCTGGAATCCAAGATCATGGAGCTGACGGAGAAGCTGAAAGACGAGTAAAGTAACGCTGAGTGAGTAGGTGAGAATCTCAAAAAGGTCAGACTGCTGAATGAGCAACTGAGAGCAGACGGAGAGGCAGAGCGAACAAAGGCTCAGCTACTCGAGAAGTCATGTCAACAGCTGGAGGGTCAGTGCCAAGAACTAAAGGCTGAACTCCAGGCTTCTATCACTGCCTGGGAAGGAAAATGTCAAGCGCTTCAGGAGCAGCTTGATGCCGAGACCGAGCAACGCCATAGTATAGGTGAGCAGTTGATACACTCAAAGCAGGCTGTACATGGCACAGCAACAGCTGGAAAATGAGAGGCTCCAGACAGTACTACACCATCAGGTACAGGCCAAGCTGCAAGCTTCAGTTATTGAACTGAAAGCAAAGACTTTACAGCTAGAAGTACAGCTGAATGCCAAGATTAAACAACAGCAGACTGTCAGGGAAGAGGCTGCGCTCCTTCCCACTGTGCAAGGGAGATGCAGTACAGGTGGCCTGGATCCCCAGCTTGAGGGGACAGCGATTATGGAGCCCGTGGACTTAATTTTGTTTCACGAGAAACCTGAGGCGCTCACAGTGGATTTGGCAGAAATTCTAAGGCTGGACTCTTTGCTGGCATCGGAGTGTGCCTTGTCCCCGACAAACCTGGAGACCCCTATGGACCAAGGTGGCGCCAGAGAGGGGACCTCTTCTCACCTGCACAAGAGACCAGGAGAACTGGTGAGTGACCATCTTGAGAGGCTACCAAATTCCTGGTCCCAGGACGAATTGCATCCATTTGGGATTGTGGGGTGGGCCCCTTTTGAATGTTTGGGAGGGGGGCATCAGCAGAAGAAGAGACTGGGGACTGTAAATGCTGACTGGGTTCTGGTTCTGGGGCTTCAGAAATATGCTGGAGAAAATGACATGTGGGGAGGAGGCCCAGTGTGCCCACTACCGAACAATTTTTCTCTGTGGACTCTGGTGGCCTGTTGAATGGCGCACTGGACAAGAGGGGTGTCTTGCCTCTTGCCCTGGGACTATGGACCCACAACCCTGCAGCGACCGTCAGACCCCACTGATGGTGCTTGTGTGCCAGCACCCTGGAACTTTGAGGATGGCGCAGAAAAGGGACAAAGTGAGAAGTCTCGTCAGTGGCAAGCGATCTGTTTAGGATCTAAGCTTGCCCTGCCGTTCTGAAAGGGGGGACATATGTCATGGAGCTGACGTGGCGCTCCACGCTTCAAACCCCTAGAGACTTTATGTTCATTTATATTGTGTGATTTTAAATATATTTTACAGTGTTTTGGTTTTAGTTTAAATTAGTTTAGTGTAAAATGGCGTAGCTTTAGTTTTAAATATACTTCTATTCCTGTAGGTAAATGTGTTTTTGTATAGCCAGTAAACAAGCTTTACTGCTGTGTAATTTATGCAACAGGGCTTTCCCCTTATCTGTCAGGATCCCTGGCTGTAGCCATCCTGAAACCCCCCCTGGTGGTTCACTTCCATCCTGTTCCTGCCCTGCAGCCAGTAACCAGCATCCAGCAGTGTAAGAGTTAAACACCAAACACGTGACTCACAAAATAAAGGGCTTTGCCCTGCACTCACACATTGCTGGTTCATTACGGCTCATGCTCACGAAGAGTGAACATCGTTGCTTTGTTGCTACTCTGCTACCTGATCCTGATTCCCCATTTCTGGTTCCTGCAATTACACCCATCATCCCCATCATCCTCTGCAATCAACCTGGTTAGTCTATATTTCCATTCACCCTCCACCATCCATATCCTCTGCTTATCAGTACAGACCACTGCATCCTGGGCTCATACCCCTGCCATCCAGTTGCCACCCAGGTACCATCCCCACATTCCTGACATTATCTGGCTGCATGTTTGATTCAAGAAGTCTGGGATAGTTTTTGTCTTTTAATCTGATGTGTTAGAACAATAGATTATGTAAATGTTGTGTGAGCTAAAGGCTAAAGAATGTTTATTGTAAATACTGTATCTGACATAATGTAATTAGCATTTTAGTAGGACGATGTGCGTCATTTATGCAAATTATGGCTGTTGGATCTCAGCATAAGTAGTGGCGTTTTTGTTCATTAAAGAGGACACAGAGAGAGAGAATCCTGTTGGAACATACAGCCGCGTCTGGTGTCTCCTTCAAATACGCTACACTACACACTCAACATCAGAAGGCACAGAGCGGCCTTCTGGAAATTCCTAATGGCTCCAGGGCAGAGAAACAGAAGCAGGTGGGTCAAGCTGCTCGAGGCGCTGAGGACAGCGCACCCAGTGGCCAGGCTGACCGCAACGAAGGGGTGTCTGGAGAGTCTGGACAGGTGGAAGAGAATGGTTCCGTCACACAATGGATGGAGGAAGAAGCTGTGTCCTCGTGGAGTTATGATGGCAGCAGGATCCAGTGGATGGAGGAAGAAGCTGTGTCCTAATGGAGTTATGATGGCAGCAGGATCCAATGGATGGAGGAAGAAGCTGTCCCTGAGCAATTGCAGGAGAGTGTGAGTTATGGTAACCTGCATTGTTTTAGCCAGGAAGGAGAATGGCCTGGGTTCATGTCTTACAGCCTGAGGAAGCCGGAAGACATTGAACTGTGGAGGAGACGTATTCTGGGACCTTGTCCTTCCAAGGGAGGAAGAAACATTATTGAGTATATTGAAGAGGCGATCGGCCTGGAGGGAAGCTATGAAGCATTTCAAAACCCAGTTTGCTGGGAATGCTATGACCAGTTTGATTATTCCCCACCCCAGGGTTTGGTTCCATGTGGCCCAGGAATACTGTGGTATAAATCAACAAACGTAAAGTTCTTGGAACCACTAGATGATGCCAATGGCATAGATCCAAATGGGCCTAAACCACCTACAGTATGGAGCGCTGGATAAGGTGGTGTGGGTACCTTTTATGAATGCTGCTTTGTAATGAGTGTTTTGGCAGAGTCAAACCCCAAAACACTCTGTCTAAAGATACAGTATAGAAAAAGAGAGAAACACATTCCAACGCGGAAACTGGTACCTGACACTTCTAATTCTAAAAAGAGAGATTTCTCTCTGTGGCATTTCTCGCAATACTATCAGGGTTATTCAGAGAGCGGTGAAAAGCAGGAGAATGACTGGAGAACTAAAAATTCTAGGTTAAAATAGCCAAACCAGAAAAATTCTCCCATTTATCTCACTTTCCAAATCGGCTATTTTGACCTAGAATTTTCCGTTCTCCAATCATTCTCCTGATTTTCACCTCTTTCTGAATAACCCTGTATAGGTCTAATATGTATTCCAGTGCAATGTTATAAACAATAATTGCATAGACAGTTGGTGCAATATATCATAGTCCTTGCATATTGCAATGTGGTGGTAACAGCGCCACCTAGTGTCCGTATTGGTAATTGTCCTTCCGTATGAATTCTTGTGCATATTTTGAAATGCTGGGAATTCCTTTTAATTCAATCAGTTCATAGCACTTCCACGGATTCCAGGGTCCTTTGTCTTTCTTGTACCTCCAAGAGAGAGAGGGGAATTAGGGTTGTGCCGTAATATCACTGATGAAGCCACCTTTTGAGCGGTGAAACGCGTTTTAAAGGACTTACACAAAATATCTCACTATTTTATGCTTTATTAAGCCATATTTATTGTTTTTTAGTTGTGTATATTATGTGAATAAACCCATGTTTTGGTAATCCCTGCATCCAGTGTTTTTTGGCCAAGGCACCACTGCAAAATCCTAGCACCCAAACAAGGGCAGTTTTGGATTCACTGGGTCCTGAGAGCAATCAAACAGGAGCAGGGGAGGACACACCAAAGGAAGATTGTGGTTTCACTAACCAGCAGCTTGCAGTTCAAGACCATATCTGCGTAAGTGTGCTCCATTTATTCAGACTATAATACATCAGTGACATACGGCACAACCCTAATTCCCCTCTCTCTCTCTTGGAGGTACAAGAAAGACCGAGGACACTGGAATCCGTGGAAGTGCTATGAACTGATTCAATTAAAGGAATTCCCAGCATTTCAAATATGCACAAGAATTCATACTGAAGGACAATTACCAATACGGACACTAGGTGGCGCTGTTACCACCACATTGCAATATGCAAGGACTATGAAATATTGCACCAACTGTCTATGCAATTATTGTTTATACATACTTATTCCAGTGCAATGTAATACACATATATTATTGTGAGAAACGACACATAGAGAGAAATCTCTCTTTTTAGTATAAGAAGTGTCAGGTACCAGTTTGCACATTGGAATGTGTTTCTCTTCTTTTCTACTCCCTCAAGTTCTGGCTGAGGATTGTGAGAAGAGAAGCTACCGCGGATCAGCTTGGCTGAAGAGAAGGGACGGACGCTGTAGCAGCTTTGGGTCTGGTCCCCAAGCGGGAGACCAGTAAAACCCAGTTGCTGTTACAATATGTATTAGGCCCCGTTCACACTGTGCGATTTGAAAATCGCACGACTTTCAGCGCGATTTTCATATTCGCAACATGGTGGGATAATGTCGCGCGACATCGCTGTTTTGTGCGATTTTTGCAAAGCACCACCAATACAAATCGCAAAAATCGCAGATGGTAAATCGCAAAAAAAGGGTCATGTACCAGCGACATGCTTCTGCGACGCGCGACATGCGACGTCGTGCGGCAAGATGTGAACAGCTCCATTGAAATGCACTGGAGAAGCTACACAGCGCGACGTCGCCCGGATTTTGCTGCAACGTCGCGGCAAAATCCGCGCGATAAATCGCACAGTGTGAACGGGGAATTATATTAATTATACCGCAGAGAGGGGCTTCCCCGCAGTGTGTGGATTCATATGCTGCATTAATTATACTGCAGAGAAGCGCTTCCCAGCAGTGTGTGGATTCATATGCTGCATAATAATATACTGCAGAGAGGCGCTTCCCAGCAGTGTGTGGATTCATATGCTGCATTAATTATACTGCAGAGAGGCGCTTCCCAGCAGTGTGTGGATTCATATGCTGCATTAATTATACTGCAGAGAGGTGCTTCCCAGCAGTGTGTGAATTCATATGCTGCATTAATTATACTACAGAGAGGTGCTTCCCCAGCAGTGTGTGGATTCATATGCTGCATTAATTATACTGCAGAGAGGCGCTTCCCGCAGTGTGTGGATTCATATGCTGCATTAATTATACTGCAGAGAGGCGCTTCCCAGCAGTGTGTGGATTCATATGCTGCATTAATTATACTGCAGAGAGGCGCTTCCCAGCAGTGTGTGGATTCATATGCTGCATTAATTATACTGCAGAGAGGTGCTTCCCAGCAGTGTGTGGATTCATATGCTGCATTAATTATACTGCAGAGAGAGGCGCTTCCCAGCAGTGTGTGGATTCATATGCTGCATTAATTATACCGCAGAGAGGTGCTTCCCAGCAGTGTGTGGATTCATATGCTGCATTAATTATACTGCAGAGGCGCTTCCCAGCAGTGTGTGGATTCATATGCTGCATTAATTATACTGCAGAGAGGCGCTTCCCAGCAGTGTGTGGATTCATATGCTGCATTAATTATACTGCAGAGAGGCGCTTCCCAGCAGTGTGTGGATTCATATGCTGCATTAATTATACCGCAGAGAGGTGCTTCCCAGCAGTGTGTGGATTCATATGCTGCATTAATTATACTGCAGAGAGGCGCTTCCCAGCAGTGTGTGGATTCATATGCTGCATTAATTATACTGCAAGAGAGGCGCTTCCCAGCAGTGTGTGGATTCATATGCTGCATTAATATACCGCAGAGGTGCTTCCCAGCAGTGTGTGGATTCATATGCTGCATTAATTATACTGCAGAGAGGCGCTTCCCAGCAGTGTGTGGATTCATATGCTGCATTAATTATACTGCAGATAGGAGCTTCCCAGCAGTGTGTGGATTCATATGCTGCATTAATTATACTGCAGAGAGGAGCTTCCCAGCAGTGTGTGGATTCATATGCTGCATTAATTATACTGCAGAGAGGCGCTTCCCAGCAGTGTGTGGATTCATATGCTGCATTAATTATACCGCAGAGAGGCGCTTCCAGCAGTGTGTGGATTCATATGCTGCATTAATTATACCGCAGAGAGGCGCTTCCCAGCAGTGTGTGGATTCATATGCTGCATTAATTATACCGCAGAGAGGCGCTTCCCAGCAGTGTGTGGATTCATATGCTGCATTAATTATACCGCAGAGAGGCGCTTCCCAGCAGTGTGTGGATTCATATGCTGCATTAATTATACTGCAGAGAGGCGCTTCCCAGCAGTGTGTGGATTCATATGCTGCATTAATTATACCGCAGAGAGGTGCTTCCCAGCAGTGTGTGGATTCATATGCTGCATTAATTATACAGCAGAGAGGCGCTTCCCAGCAGTGTGTGGATTCATATGCTGCATTAATTATACTGCAGAGAGGCGCTTCCCAGCAGTGTGTGGATTCATATGCTGCATTAATTATACTGCAGAGAGGTGCTTCCCAGCAGTGTGTGGATTCATATGCTGCATTAATTATACAGCAGAGAGGTGCTTCCCAGCAGTGTGTGGATTCATATGCTGCATTAATTTATACTGCAGAGAGGTGCTTCCCAGCAGTGTGTGGATTCATATGCTGCATTAATTATACTGCAGAGAGGCGCTTCCCAGCAGTGTGTGGATTCATATGCTGCATTAATTATACTGCAGAGAGGCGCTTCCCAGCAGTGTGTGGATTCATATGCTGCATTAATTATACTGCAGAGAGGCGCTTCCCAGCAGTGTGTGGATTCATATGCTGCATTAATTATACTGCAGAGAGGCGCTTCCCAGCAGTGTGTGGATTCATATGCTGCATTAATTATACTGCAGAGAGGTGCTTCCCAGCAGTGTGTGGATTCATATGCTGCATTAATTATACTGCAGAGAGGTGCTTCCCAGCAGTGTGTGGATTCATATGCTGCATTAATTATACTGCAGAGAGGAGCTTCCCAGCAGTGTGTGGATTCATATGCTGCATTAATATATACCGCAGAGAGGCGCTTCCCAGCAGTGTGTGGATTCATATGCTGCATTAATTATACAGCAGAGAGGTGCTTCCCAGCAGTGTGTGGATTCATATGCTGCATTAATTATACTGCAGAGAGGCGCTTCCCAGCAGTGTGTGGATTCATATGCTGCATTAATTATACTGCAGAGAGGCGCTTCCCAGCAGTGTGTGGATTCATATGCTGCATTAATTATACGCAGAGAGGCGCTCCCAGCAGTGTGTGGATTCATATGCTGCATTAATTATACGCAGAGAGGTGCTTCCCAGCAGTGTGTGGATTCATATGCTGCATTAGGCTAGTCAGATGAGCGCATTTTGTACGGACTGACTGTCCGTGCAGTACGACATCGCAGTACGGATGAGCAGAGGGGTCACACAGTCCGTTTTTCACTGAAGTTATTTTGACGGATGTAGAGGGAAAATAAATTACAATGAAAAAACATCTGTCCGTCAAAAATGCTGGAACGTATAAAATGCAGTCGTTGACCATGCTCCATCACTCCACACAAAAGCTTATGCGGACGTTGTGGACGTGGCGCACTCTGCACGTCCGTTCTAGCAGTATTACGTCTTGCCTAACCTGCGTCCGTTTTGCAGCGGTCCGTGAGCCCCCGCACTTCTGTGCGGACGTACTTCGTGTGTGGGCTCCATTTAACACAATTGTATGCTATCACGGACGTACTTATGTGCTGCAAGAAGGACGTAACACTGCGCTCGTCTGACCCCAGCCTTAATTATACCGCAGAGAGGGCTTCCCAGCAGTGTGTGGATTCATATGCTGTATTAGGCTGGGGTCTCAGAGAGCGCAGTAAACCGCGCTGCGATTAGGCGCAACTTAATCACGCCGTGCTAGCAGCAAATGACGGGCAATGACGGCCAATATACGAAGACTTCGCACAAAAGTCCGGCTGCGCAACGCAAGTGGAAAACACTAACGCATTTGTTCAGAACGAAAACCTCTAGTACGGTTGCAACAGAGTGCGCTGCGTCCGCTAGAGGCGTGGTGCGTGAATTGGAATGTCATATGCTGCTTAATATCCGCCAACGATAACGTCCAGATGCAACAAAGTTTTATTGATGATCCGTACAAATCACGGATGCAAAGCGCATAGTATGACACGCTTATCGCGTACTCCGTGAAAAAAATGCGTCCTCGTTCGAACGCACTTTTGTCACAGACAACCGAAAAGCGTTCGTCTGACCCTAGCCTAATTATACCGCGCAGAGAGGTGCTTCCCAGCAGTGTGTGGATTCATATGCTGCATTAATATACGCAGAGAGGCGCTTCCCAGCAGTGTGTGGATTCATATGCTGCATTAATTATACTGCAGAGAGGTGCTTCCCAGCAGTGTGTGGATTCATATGCTGCATTAATTATACTGCAGAGAGGCGCTTCCCAGCAGTGTGTGGATTCATATGCTGCATTAATTATACTGCAGAGAGGTGCTTCCCAGCAGTGTGTGGATTCATATGCTGCATTAATTATACCGCAGAGAGCGCTTCCCAGCATGTGGTGGATTCATATGCTGCATTAATTATACTGCAGAGAGGTGCTTCCCAGCAGTGTGTGGATTCATATGCTGCATTAATTATACTGCAGAGAGGTGCTTCCCAGCAGTGTGTGGATTCATATGCTGCATTAATTATACTGCAGAGAGGTCTTCCCAGCAGTGTGTGATTCATATGCTGCATTAATTATACTGCAGAGATGCTTCTTCAGCAGTGTGTGGATTCATATGCTGCATTAATTATACCGCAGAGAGGCGCTTCCCAGCATGTGTGGATTCATATGCTGCATTAATTATACCGCAGAGAGGCGCTTCCCAGCAGTGTGTGGATTCATATGCTGCATTAATTATACCGCAGAGAGGCGCTTCCCAGCAGTGTGTGGATTCATATGCTGCATTAATTATACCGCAGAGAGGCGCTTCCAGCAGTGTGTGGATTCATATGCTGCATTAATTATACTGCAGAGAGGCGCTTCCCAGCAGTGTGTGGATTCATATGCTGCATTAATTATACCGCAGAGAGGCGCTTCCCAGCAGTGTGTGGATTCATATGCTGCATTAATTATACCGCAGAGAGGCGCTTCCCAGCAGTGTGTGGATTCATATGCTGCATTAATTATACTGCAGAGAGGCGCTTCCCAGCAGTGTGTGGATTCATATGCTGCATTAATTATACTGCAGAGAGGTGCTTCCCAGCAGTGTGTGGATTCATATGCTGCATTAATTATACTGCAGAGAGGCGCTTCCCAGCAGTGTGTGGATTCATATGCTGCATTAATTATACTGCAGAGAGGCGCTTCCCAGCAGTGTGTGGATTCATATGCTGCATTAATTATACTGCAGAGAGGTGCTTCCCAGCAGTGTGTGGATTCATATGCTGCATTAATTATACTGCAGAGAGGTGCTTCCCAGCAGTGTGTGGATTCATATGCTGCATTAATTATACTGCAGAGAGGCGCTTCCAGCAGTGTGTGGATTCATATGCTGCATTAATTATACCGCAGAGAGGCGCTTCCCAGCAGTGTGTGGATTCATATGCTGCATTAATATATACTGCAGAGAGGAGCTTCCCAGCAGTGTGTGGATTCATATGCTGCATTAATTATACTGCAGAGAGGCGCTTCCCAGCAGTGTGTGGATTCATATGCTGCATTAATTATACTGCAGAGAGGTGCTTCCCAGCAGTGTGTGGATTCATATGCTGCATTAATTATACTGCAGAGAGGCGCTTCCCAGCAGTGTGTGGATTCATATGCTGCATTAATTATACTGCAGAGAGGCGCTTCCCAGCAGTGTGTGGATTCATATGCTGCATTAATTATACTGCAGAGAGGTGCTTCCCAGCAGTGTGTGGATTCATATGCTGCATTAATTATACCGCAGAGAGGCGCTTCCCAGCAGTGTGTGGATTCATATGCTGCATTAATTATACCGCAGAGAGGTGCTTCCCAGCAGTGTGTGGATTCATATGCTGCATTAATTATACCGCAGAGAGGCGCTCCCAGCAGTGTGTGGATTCATATGCTGCATTAATTATACTGCAGAGAGGCGCTTCCCAGCAGTGTGTGGATTCATATGCTGCATTAATTATACTGCAGAGAGACGCTTCCCAGCAGTGTGTGGATTCATATGCTGCATTAATTATACCGCAGAGAGGTGCTTCCCAGCAGTGTGTGGATTCATATGCTGCATTAATTATACTGCAGAGAGGTGCTTCCCAGCAGTGTGTGGATTCATATGCTGCATTAATTATACTGCAGAGAGGTGCTTCCCAGCAGTGTGTGGATTCATATGCTGCATTAATTATACTGCAGAGAGGCGCTTCCCAGCAGTGTGTGGATTCATATGCTGCATTAATTATACTGCAGAGAGGTGCTTCCCAGCAGTGTGTGGATTCATATGCTGCATTAATTATACCTCAGAGAGTGCTCCCAGCAGTGTGTGGATTCATATGCTGCATTAATTTATACTGCAGAGAGGCGCTTCCCAGCAGTGTGTGGATTCATATGCTGCATTAATTATACCGCAGAGAGGTGCTTCCCAGCAGTGTGTGGATTCATATGCTGCATTAATTATACTGCAGAGAGGCGCTTCCCAGCAGTGTGTGGATTCATATGCTGCATTAATTATACTCAGAGAGGTGCTTCCCAGCAGTGTGTGGATTCATATGCTGCATTAATTATACTGCAGAGAGGCGCTTCCCAGCAGTGTGTGGATTCATATGCTGCATTAATTATACCGCAGAGAGGTGCTTCCCAGCAGTGTGTGGATTCATATGCTGCATTAATTATACTGCAGAGAGGCGCTTCCCAGCAGTGTGTGGATTCATATGCTGCATTAATTATACTGCAGAGAGGTGCTTCCCAGCAGTGTGTGGATTCATATGCTGCATTAATTATACTGCAGAGAGGTGCTTCCCAGCAGTGTGTGGATTCATATGCTGCATTAATTATACTGCAGAGAGGTGCTTCCCAGCAGTGTGTGGATTCATATGCTGCATTAATTATACTGCAGAGAGGCGCTTCCCAGCAGTGTGTGGATTCATATGCTGCATTAATTATACCGCAGAGAGGTGCTTCCCAGCAGTGTGTGGATTCATATGCTGCATTAATTATACTGCAGAGAGGTGCTTCCCAGCAGTGTGTGGATTCATATGCTGCATTAATTATACCTCAGAGAGGTGCTTCCCAGCAGTGTGTGGATTCATATGCTGCATTAATTATACTGCAGAGAGGCGCTTCCCAGCAGTGTGTGGATTCATATGCTGCATTAATTATACTGCAGAGAGCGCTTCCAGCAGTGTGTGGATTCATATGCTGCATTAATTATACTGCAGAGAGGCGCTTCCCAGCAGTGTGTGGATTCTTATGCTGCATTAATTATACTGCAGAGAGGTGCTTCCCAGCAGTGTGTGGATTCATATGCTGCATTAATTATACTGCAGAGAGGTGCTTCCCAGCAGTGTGTGGATTCCAATGTCTGCGGATTGTTCCTAATAATTATAATTTTATTTCACCAGGACGTCTGACCAGTGTAAGGGAATTGATATCAGTGGACCCAGGGACCCAGAAGCTACAGGCAAGAATCACCTTCAAGGAGTGTTCTTGTGCTGTTTAGTTCTCCCTATATATCCTGTCTGCTGCAATCTGCACCGGGATTCTCTGTAAACCTGTCTCCTCAAATCAAGTAACAGCTATAAAGGCAAATAGCAAAGCAGCTTCTGCCTGTATTCTGCTGTCATCTCACCTCCCTCTTTTACTCTGTAACCTGATCCTCTGTAACTAGCATCCCTGCACAAGACAAAGAGGCTCTGTCTGGCTGTGGTGGTTCCAGAAGTTTAAGGCTCTCAGGGCAGGGCCTGGGAAACGGCTGGATTAACTCTCTGCAGGCAGAAAATAAGGAAATGGGTTCAGTTGCTAAAATGCTTCTTTTACCAGACTGGGTTTATTGAGGCTTTCATTAAAACCTGATAAAACTTAAGAGATATTTAACCTTTTCACAAAGTTTAACAAAGCAAGGTTATGCATCAGGCTAATCCACCTCACCCGCCGCTCTGTCTCTGCCACTCCCCTCTGCGAGTCCCTTCACTGGCTCCCCATCCACTGCAGAATTAAGTTCAAAATCCTTATCCTTACCTACAAAACCGTCACTAACTCAGCGCCCCACTACCTGTCCTCACTAATCACCAAATACACCCCAGCCCGCTCCCTAAGGTCAAACAGTGACCTGCGCCTAGCTTCTCCCCGCATCACCTCTTCCCATGATAGACTGCAGGATTTCTCACGTGCAGCCCCCACTCTCTGGAACGCTCTCCCTCGTACTGTCAGACTTTCCCCTAACTTCTCTTCCTTCAAACGCTCCCTTAAAACATTCCTATTTAGGGAAGCCGACCCCCCAACTCACCGACGCAACCATCAATCACTCTCACCTTACAGTCCTCTCCTCCTGTTTCCAACCCCAACCCTCCCAGATTGTGAGTTCCTACGGGAATAGGGCCTCATCTCCTCCTGTACTGTTTGTCAAATGTTGTTCAATGTATTGTAACCCTGTCTATACTGTGCTTATTGTACAGCGCTGCGGAATATGCTGGCGCTTTATAAATAAAGAATAAGAATAAATAATCAACCTATTATTATACAAATTGCAAGAAAAGCATTGATTCAGGTCAGTATAATGTTTAATCCACGAGGGAATAGCATAAAGCCCGGCCATTATTACCTGGAAGGATCTCCACTTTGATTAGATGCATGGAATCCGCTCCATAGAGCTCCAGTCCACAGTAATAATAATCTGCATCCCTGGGCCTCATGTCCCGCATTGTCACCAGGAAGCTGTGTGTCCTGCGTTCGTCCTGTATGGAGAGCCGGCCACTGGTCACCTGCTGCTTGTTCTCCGTTTCAATCATCACGGTGCAATGGGCCCAGCTCTGTCCTTTGCACCAGTATTTAACATAATCCTGGTATCTGGAGGGATACTCACAGCGGACAGTCAGCGTTGCCCCGCGTGGACTCTAACCTCCCTGGGACCCGACAGGCAGAGAAGACCTGCAGAACAAAGGAGATGCTGAGCATGGATTGAGCCAAGAGTCAAACCGACATAAAGGATGCGACTCACATGAGCGAGAGCAGCTCACAGCTCCTCCAGAATGACCATGTCACCCTGCCACAAGCATCACGTTATAGGGTGTAACCAGAGTGCCACGCAGATCCAGAGAGTGAGCAGATCCAAAAGAGCCAGACACAGAGACAAAAGAGTGAGCCACAAAGATCCAAGAGAGCGAGCCACGCAGATCCACATAGCAAACAAATCAAAGAGGGTGAGCCACGCAGATCTGAAAACCAAAGAGATCCAGGAGAGTGAGCCACAAAGATCCACATAGCAAGCAGAGCAAACACAGAGAATTATCCAGTGAAGCGTGTAGACCCAGTATCTTCTACCCTTTCTATATCACTGTTACATGGAATATCCTCTCAGTGGGAGCAGTGACAGTGATATAGAAAGGGTAGTAGATACTGCCCCCACTGGGAGGTTATTCCATGTATCTACTACCCTTTCTATATATGCCAGCCATTGAATACGGAGATGTAGTGTATGCAGCCGCCCCTCAAACGCACCTCCAGAAACTTACCACATTGTATAACTCATGCTGCCACTTTGTGCTACAATGTAACTACATGACCCACCATTGTGACATGTTAAAAGAACTAAACTGGCCATCGCTGGAATCTAGACGCACCCTTCACCTTTCCAACCTGGTGTTTAAGAGCTTTTCTGGGAAGCTGCCACCCTACCTGAATAGACTGCTTCCCCCAGCAGCTCCCTCATCCTATAACCTCCGATCCAGGACCAGCACCTTACTTGCAATACCACAATACAAAAAGAAAGTGGCTCGATCCTCATTTTCCTACAGAGCACCACAATTATGGAATAACCTCCCAGACACCATCAAATCTTCCACCAGTCTAAAGTCACTTAAGAGCTCCCTATTAACATACCTCAATACAGAATGCACCTGTAAACTTGTAACACAATGACTATATACAGAATGTGCCTGTAAACATGTAACACAGTGACTATATACAGAATGCGCCTGTAAACATGTAACACAGTGACTATATACAGAATACACCTGTAAACATGTAACACAGTGACTATATACAGAATGCACCTGTAAACATGTAACACAGTGACTATATACAGAATGCGCCTGTAAACATGTTACATAATGACTATATACAGAATGCACCTGTAAACATGTAACATAGTGACTATATACAGAATGCACCTGTAAACATGTAACATAGTGACTATATACAGAATGCTCCTGTAAACATGTAACATAGTGACTATATACAGAATGCACCTGTAAACATGTAACATAGTGACTATATACAGAATGCACCTGTAAACATGTAACATAGTGACTATATACAGAATGCTCCTGTAAACATGTAACATAGTGACTATATACAGAATGCACCTGTAAACATGTAACATAGTGACTATATACAGAATGCACCTGTAAACATGTAACACAGTGACTATATACAGAATGTACCTGTAAACATGTAACATAGTGACTATATACAGAATGCACCTGTAAACATGTAACACAGTGACTATATACAGAATGCACCTGTAAACATATAACACAGTGACTATATACAGAATGTACCTGTAAACATGTAACACAGTGACTATATACAGAATGCTCCTGTAAACATGTAACACAGTGACTATACAGAATGCACCTGTAAACATGTAACATAGTGACTATATACAGAATGCACCTGTAAACATGTAACACAGTGACTATATACAGAATGCACCTGTAAACATGTAACATAATGACTTTATTTCCTACATATTTATTTTTCTGTTAATCTGTATATTTGGTTTTGTGTTAATATCTTGCATTTTATTACTTTGTGTTTCTGTAACAATTCAATGTTCTTCAACCCAGGACATACTTGAAAACGAGAGAAATGTATCCTTCCTGTATCAATGTATCCTTCCTGATAAAATCCTTTATAAACAAATAAATAAATAAAATATCACTGTTACTGCCTCCACTGGGAGGCTATTCCATAGATCTACTACCCTTCCTATTGTTAAGGATCGAGGTACCCTCACGCTCGGTACCCTTTGTCTGGACGCCCCTTTCTGCTGAAACACAGTAGATATTCCTACAAACTCACAGAATAGACGACACATAGACTGTGATTCTTGCAGATGGAACACCAAATGTAGAATCCTTTAATGAGGGTTTTCAGGTACAGACAGATTCAAAAGTCAAAACCACGCCCCTGCGTTACTGTATGCCATTTCTTCCCAAAACCTCTCCCTACAACTAACAAAGGGAACTGATAAGAGCTCTGGTTCAAACCAGAACTGGGGGAAGGGTAATGCAAGCATGGGCACATATAGGAACAAAGCAATCCATTACTTACAGGGAGGGGGGAGCAGACAAAGGGTTAGAGTGCAAGCTCTTGAGCATGGTCCTCTCCTACTGTTTTGTGAGTGCAAAATATAACAATTTATAACTGCAACATACAGATACACACTTTGACACAGCATAGCACATCACACAACAAGCTACACTATATACAGAGACAATAAACTGTAAAGAAAAATAAATACAAATAAACTTTGAAGTGGCTGTTTCGTCACACCTACTGTATATCATGTCAGAGCGTTTCATATATACAGCTTCCATACTTCTCCTATTTTAGCAAAACATAGAAACATAGAAAAATATCGGCAGATAAGAACCTTTCGGCCCATCTAGTCGCCCAATTACATGGATACTTTACCTGGATTTATCTTTTGTTTAGGATAGCCTTATGCCTATCCCATGATTGCTTAAATTCAATTACTGTTTTGGCCTCTACCACTTCTACTGGAAGACTGTTCCATGTATCCACCACCCTCTCAGTAACATAATGCTTCCTGATGTTACTTTTAAACCTTTGCCCCTCTAATCTAAGACTATGTCCTCTTGTTTTGCTACTTTGTTTCCTTTTAAATATACTCCCTTCCTCTACCTTGTGGATTCCCTTTACGTATTTAAATGTTTCTATCATATCTCCTCTGTCTCGTCTTTTTCCAAGCAGTACATGTTAAGATCATTAAGACTTTCCTGGTAACTTTTCTCCTTCAAGCCGTACACCATTTTAGTAGCCCTTCTCTGAACTCTCTCTAAGATGTCTATATCCTTCTGGAGATACGGTCTCCAGTACTGCACACAGTACTCCAAGTGAGGTCTCACCAGTGCTCTGTACTGGTGGTGAGACCTCGAAAACCTATCACAGAGATGCCTTGGATTGTTTCAAGGAGATAATCTGTTAATTCCTAACCTGCTAAACAGAATGAGGCTCTTAAACAGTTTAACTCCTAGGTTTTTTCCAAATAAAGATTCACCATTACCAGATTATGTAGACAAAGGGAATCAACAATGTATTCTTCAGAGACTTGAAAACAAAACTATTCTCAAGCATTTTCGGTTGTAAAAACCCAGATGCCAAAAAGCTACTGTATATTGCAAATCGCATCGTTTTGAAACAAAGGAATACGTTTTCCCTTGTTTTGGCCATGCCCCATGGTGGTGAGAGCATTCATATCAGTTCTTCTCTTTTCTGTATTTGGCTGTGCTGTCTTGGGCTGCTCCAGGGTTCTGCTGTCATCTTCTGGTCTGAGGTCACATTGTCCAATCACACAGACCCACTCCCTATATAACTGCCAGAAGCACTTAGGTTCTTTGACCTGTTATGAGTTCTCATGGTGGCTACGTTCCTGTGGGTCCTGGTCCTGGCTAGGGATGAGCGGTTCGGGTTCGGACAGTTCGGAGTTCGGCCCGAACTTAGCCTGTTCGGGTAGATCGCGAACTCTGAACATTTCCGGGTGTTCGGCGCATGTTCGAGTCCACAATGCATCACAATGGACCACAATGCATTTTCCACTGGCCTGAAGCTCGTAATTGGCTACAGCCTTGCACCTGACCACAGGTCTGGTACAAGACAGGTTCAACAGTATGCCAATTACCGCTCAGAGTCCTGATTGGGCAAATTTTGCCCAATCATGGGCTCACAGAGCTAAGTCCCGCAGCACACTATATAATGTTTCCACGCAGTGCTTCTGCACGCATTTCAGAGGAGATTGTTGTGTGTTGTTACTGCCGGTCTGCCACGCTACTGGGGGGGTCTGGGGGGTCTCATTTCTACAAAATATCAGGGAATTGATATGTGTGTCTTGTCACTGTGCCAGCAAGTTTTTTTGGGGCTCACTAATTTCTTTAAAACATTTGTGAATTGAGGTGATCTGTGTCTTGTCACACAGCCAGTACCACGCAATATTTTTGGGGTCACTAATTTCTACAAAATATTTGGGAATTGTTATAATCCGTGTGTTCTCACTGGCTGCCACCCATCAAGGGGTCTCACTGATTTATACCAGAGTTCTGTAAATCTTTAATCTTTATACCAGAGTTGAATCAGAGTTCTGTATATATTTAATCTATATATCACTCACCATGTCTGAAAAAACAATAAGGACAGGCAGACGCTCCCAGACACAGATAAGAGGGCAAGCAGCCCCTGTGTCGGGAGGCTGTGCCTCTGGTCATGGTGGACGTGGTGCATCCTCTGCAGGGGCACGCTTGTCCTTTCTAACTGGTGCTGGCTGTCTTAAGCAGCAGCAACATACAGAGGATTTGGTGGATTGGCTAACCAGGCCATCCTCATCCTCCGAGTCCTCTGCCAGCCAGACTTGTAGTGCTTTACAGTCCACCTCAGCTGCCAAAGCATCTAATGCATCCTCCATGTCCACAGCTACTCCTGCCGTAGCCTCGCTATCACACACGGAGGAGTCAGCTGAATTGTTTGACTACAATGAGAGTGACATGCTGCTTGAGGATGCGCAGCAAGTACAGTGCTCTGATTCAATCAACCTAGTAGAAGGGGGTGCCAGTGATGACACACAAATAACTGGCACTCATGGCACTACCCTTTCTATGTCACTGTTACTGCTCCCACTGGGAGGCTATTCCATGTAACAGTGATATAGAAAGGGTAGTAGATACATGGAATAGCCTCCCAGTGGGAGCAGTATCTACTACCCTTTCTATATCACTGTTACATGGAATAGCCTCCCAGTGGGAGCAGTAACAGTGATATAGAAAGGGTAGTAGATACATGGAATATCCTCCCAGTGGGAGCAGTATCTACTACCCTTTCTATATCACTGTTACTGCCCCACTGGGAGGCCATTCCATGTATCTACTACCCTTTCTATATCACTGTTACATGGAATAGCCTCCCAGTGGGGGCAGTAACAGTGATATAGAAAGGGTAGTAGATACATGGAATATCCTCCCAGTGGGAGCAGTAACAGTGATATAGAAAGGGTAGTAGATACATGGAATATCCTCCCAGTGGGAGCAGTAACAGTGATATAGAAAGGGTAGCAGATACATGGAATATCCTCCCAGTGGGAGCAGTAACAGTGATATAGAAAGGGTAGTAGATACATGCAATAACCTTCCAGGGGGAGCAGTAACAGTGATATAGAAAGGGTAGTAGATACATGGAATAACCTTCCAGTGGGAGCAGTAACAGTGATATAGAAAGGGCAGTAGATACATGGAATAGCCTCCCAGTGGGAGCAGTAACAGTGATATAGAAAGGGTAGTGGATACATGGAATATCCTCCCAGTGGGAGCAGTAACAGTGATATAGAAAGGGTAGTAGATACATGGATAGCCTCCCAGTGGAGCAGTAACAGTGATATAGAAAGGGCAGTAGATACATGGAATAGCCTCCCAGTGGGAGCAGTACAGTGATATAGAAAGGGTAGTAGATACATGGAATATCCTCCCAGTGGGGGCAGTAACAGTGATATAGAAAGGGTAGTAGATACATGGAATAGCCTCCCAGTGGGGGCAGTAACAGTGATATAGAAAGGGTAGTAGATACATGGAATGGCCTCCCAGTGGGGGCAGTAACAGTGCTATAGAAGGGTAGTAGATACATGGAATAGCCTCCCAGTGGGAGCAGTATCTACTACCCTTTCTATATCACTGTTACTGCTCCCACTGGGAGGATATTCCATGTATCTACTACCCTTTCTATATCACTGTTACTGCCCCCACTGGGAGGCTATTCCATGTATCTACTACCCTTTCTATATCACTGTTACTGCTCCCACTGGGAGGTTATTCCATGTATCTACTACCCTTTCTATATCACTGTTACTGCCCCCACTGTGAATGGGAGGCTATTCCTACACGGTTATCCAAAGAGATCCGAATTGCTGGAGAAAGGTAACCGAACAGTGAAATTCAGCGTTCGGTTACCTTTCCTGGCCATTCGGCTATACCGAGAGCAGGCAGTTCGCCAAATCTTGGCGAACTGCCTGCACATACGGTGTCTGTTCGAGGGCAGTGAAATCCCCATAGAGAAGCAATGCTTCATCTATTCAGAGAACACAAACCAGCAGTGAAAAGTTGACGAATTGCCCTGCTGTTCAGTGGTTTCATTAGACAGGTTTATTCAGGCGAATCCCATAGTCTTCAATGTTAAAAATATTCCTGTTTTAATTCAATATCTAATAAACTGATAATTATAAAATTCTGCAGCAAAAAGTCACTTTATTTATAGATTTTTTAGGATATTTTAGGCATTTTTGGGGATTTTTTTGTGAAAAAAACTTTTCCGTTTTTTTAATTAGTTTTTTCTTTTTCCTGTAACAGCCCTTTTTATTATCATTCATTGTATTTTATATGTAAATTTCAGACATTTTCGCTCAGTAGTTTCTTTGCAAACAGCGTTTCACTTTTCAAACATTCAAGCAAACTGTTTGTTTTTTTATTCACTCCATTCGTCTATGGTGTCGGGTTTTTCCGGCGGCTGCTCTGCGTGTGATTGACTCCTGCTCGGGTTTCTCCGGCGTGTTCGGCGGGGTTAATCCAGATGTTTTTGCGGTTTTCGGTGTGCGTTCGCCCTCGTTTTGCAGTGAGTTTTCGGCAGGTTTGCGGTGACTTTTCCCTGCATTGCGGAGGCCCTGTGTTGCTTGTTGAATACACCGCAGGGTCACCTTAATGGGATCGCCAAATCGCACCGAAATGAAGAGAACGAAAAGTCACCGAACGTGCGGTGACTTTTCGATTCTCTTTGAATAACCCTGTATGTATTTTATACCTGCGCAGTGTTATAGGGTATTTTTGTGGTCGTCGCAGAGTTCCCGTCAGACGGTGGTTTCACGAGCCAGCGTTTCCCTTTTTCAGATCTTTGGTTGAATTTTGTGTATTTGTTCCTCACTGTCCGCTCGCCGTCTGTTTTCGTGGAGATTAGATTCCATCTCACACATCTGACTTCCACTTTAACACCTTCACTGCTGAGGCATTTCACCGCTGTGTGCTGAGCTCATTTTTACCGCTTTCGCTCATCATGTTTTAAACGTGTTTTGAAGTCACATTTTATTATATGACCTCGACATATTATACAGTTGTGTTCAAAATGATTCAACCCCCACTGAAATTGAGTGTTTTGGCCAGTTTGACATTGATTTTGATCATTCAGTCATCTTGCTTACAATTAAATCAAAGAGGCACGTGTAGGTCAGACAAATATAACATAACATTTATAATGAAATAACCACAAATGTCTTTTCTGTGCTCACATCATTATCAGTTTTATTCAACCCCCAAGTGACATTCAATCTTAGTACTTAGTACAACATCCTTTTACAGTTATAACAGCTTTTAAACGTGAAGCATAGCTTGACACAAGTGTCTTGCAGCCATCTACGGGTATCTTCGCCCATTCGTCATGGGCAAAAGCCTCCAGTTCAGTCACATTCTTAGGCTTGCGCACTGCAACTGCTTTCTTTAAGTCCCACCAGAGGTTCTCAATGGGATTTAAGTCAGGTGACTGCGCGATGGCCACTCCAAAATGTTCCAGCCTTTAATCTGCAACCATGCTCTAGTGGACTTGGAGGTATGCTTGGGATCATTGTCCTGTTGAAAGGTCCAACGTCTCCCAAGCCTCAGGTTTGTGACGGACTGCATCACATTGTCATCCAATATCTCCTGGTACTGAAGAGAATTCATGGTACCTTGCACACGCTGAAGCTTCCCTGTACCTGCAGAAGCAAAACAGCCCAAAGCATGATTGACCCCCCGCCATGCTTCACAGTAGGCAAGGTGTTCTTTTCTTCATAGGCCTTGTTCTTCCTCCTCAAAACATAGCGTTGATCCATGGGCCCAAACGGTTCTAATTTTGTTTCATCAGTCCACAGAACACTATCCCAAAACTTCTGTGGTTTGTCCACATGACTTTTGGCATACTGCAGTCGACTCTTCTTATTCTTTGGAGACAGCAAGGGGGTGCGCCTGGGAGTTCTGGCATGGAGGCCTTCATTACGCAGTGTGCGCCGTATTGTCTGAGCTGAAACTTCAGTACCCACATCTGACAAATCTTTTCTCAGTTCCTCAGCAGTCACACGGAAACATTTCTCCACTCTACGCTTCAGGTAGCGCACAGCAGTCGAAGTCAGCATCTTCTTTCTGCCACGACCAGGTAGCGTTTCAACAGTGCCCTTTGCCTTGAATTTGCGAATGATGCTTCCTATGGTCTCTCTTGGTATGTTTAACATCTTTGCAATCTTCTTATAGCCATTGCCCTTCCTGTGAAGAGTAATCACCTCTTCTCTTGTCTTCCTGGACCATTCTCTTGACTTCACCATGTTTGTATCCACACCAGTAAATGTCTAGAAGGAGCTGAGTATCACAGTCATTTTAAAGCAGCCTAATTGGTGCTTATTATGCTTTATTGCTGCTCCGTGACATCCACAGGTGTTTTCAATACCTGATTGAAAACACTTGAATGAACCTCTGTTCTTCAGAGTGGTAGTCTTTAAGGGGTTGAATAATTGTGTCAATGAAGAATTCACAAAAGAAACATTTACTACTGTATTACAAAACCAATTGATGTCATTTTAGTTGCATATGGTTCTTTAAAAAGTCCTTGTAGGATTTCATTCTGAATACAATTACAAATGTCACTAAATTCCCTAAAACCCTTTACAGCATTGGGGGTTGAATCATTTTGAACACAACTGTATATCGTTCTTTCCGTCAGACTCGGTAGATTCATAATATATCATTATTATATGTATACGTCATGTCCTGCCTGTATATTATAACAAAAAATGCAATCAAATTAGAATTTTTAATGATCTACAGTGTGTAAAGATTTTTTTTCACATTTTATCGTCTGAGCCTTTGCGTTTATATTTTCTATGGGGTGCGCTTGTTAAAAAAATTAAAAATGGGGACTTGTTACATATTTTTTGAGGGGAAATTATGTGATTTTTAGCAAACCCCCCCTCCCATAGAAAAAATCATTAGTGCAGCATCATTGTTCAAATTCTAATTGAAATGGGAATAATATTGCTGCATTAATAAAAAATAAAATAAAAAACAACTTTTTATTTATATTTTAATATTTTTTCCCTTTAGGGTTAACATGGTCATGTTTGGTATCATTGGAAAGGCCATGCTCTGGTCGTACCAATGATACCAAACATTAACTGCCACGGATCGTGAGATAGGGATGTCATTGGACCCCCTCCACCATAGGTGGCACCTAGGGGTTAACTCCCGAACTGATGTCATTGCGTCCATGTGTGATGACGCCCATAGGCGGGAGATCCCGGAGACTTGGCCGACATTCAAGATGTCAGCCACCTCTGAGAGAGGACTGGAATTTGGCGCCGAATCACGATCCAGCCCCGAAAAGGTTAAAGGCAGCCACCGCTTGGAAGTGCAAGCTGTGCCCTTCCAAGCAGGGCCTGCCCTTTTTTTGTGCCAAAAACAGATTGAGGGAGAGGTCCAAATGACCTCCCCTCCCCTTCAGGCTCCTTCCATTGCCTTTGGGGGGTTGCCTGGAATAGATGTCATCGCGCCCAGCGTGATGATGCTATTCATGCGTCCGTGGGGCCCGGAGACCTGCACCGGGTGGCCTCAGCGATTGGCCGATTGAGAGCTGCGACGACCAGACACTCTCGGTGCGCCCTCTGTAGCCTAGCCACCACATGGCTGGATGCGCTCAGCGCGTCCTTAGCAGCCAAGTGGTTAAAGTGATGTGTGGGGCAGAGCAGACGCGTTTCACCTTTTTTGGCTTTTCTTATAATCGCAGTTACTTTTTATTGTAGGACCCAGACATATTATATATCCTTTTTTTCAGCAGTTTCATAATATTTTTATGTATTCATCATGTCCTTCCAGAATGTTATTACAAAAAAATTTAGAATTTCCATTCAGATTTCAATCATTTTCAGCGGTTAAATTATTTTTTTCACATTTTATCCTCTGAGCGTTTACGGTTATATATTCTATCTGGTCATGTAATTAAAAATTAGCCATGGGAACTTAATACTGTATTTTTCTGAGAAAATACGTGTTTTTTAGCTAATAATGAAAAAAATGAATCATCGTGGGAAATGAGCAGGTGAGTTTGTGCAGCATCATTATTCACATTATTCACAATATATTTGAAAAGTGGACAAATAGCGCAACGTTACAAATATATATTAAAAACATGTATGTTATATTTTTACACATAACCTGGCCATTCCAAGAATACCAAACATGACCCTCTATTTGCCAATGATCGGGAGATACGGATGTCCAAATGACCCCCCCTTCCTTTTCCATAGGTAAATCCCTGGGCAGCTAGGGGTTAATTCCTTTACTGACGTCATTGTACCCATGCACAGTGATGTCAGTGGGTTGGGGAGGCCCCAGAGGCTGGGCTGACATCCAAGATGTTAGCCCACTCCAGGAGAAGATTGGCCCCAGAACGCAAGACTGGTATCTAAGGGGTTAAGAGAGGCTTCGCTGGAAATTTCCAATTGTGACCTTTCCAGTGATGCCTTTTTTTTTGTCTGTAAAGCCTTACCAATCAGGAGGGAGAGGGCTACGAAGGACCCGCCCACCGTCACTTTTGGACACTCTCCCGGCTCTGCCAGGGGGCTCCTGAAACTGACATTGTGATGACGTCAGTGCACCGGGAGGGGTCTGAATTCAAGGAGGTCAGACTGTCCTGGGACTCTGTCAAAGACAGTTGGGGGTCTCCCCCTTCACAGCTGAAACCCCATGATGACATCCTCCGTAGAGAGAGGGGAATCCCCAGGACGTCCCTTACACGTCATCCGCAGCGAAGGGGTTAAAAGACCTTTTTGTTTTATTTTCTATTTTTTTAAAAGTCTTTTTCTTGATTTATTTTGTAACAGACCTTTTATCGTTTTAGACACATTTTTATAGCTTTTATTAGGCGAATTAGAGACTTCCTTTTTTTTTTAGTTTTGGATTCGCAGAGGCCAATTTCACACAATTCGGTGTTTATCGGCTCTCATCGGTGCAATTCGGCACTTTTAGCCGTGGTCCGATAACTCAATTTACGGCAGAATGGTGACCATTCGCTAAATAGTGAATGTCACGGAATGGCTCAGCACCCTCAGCCAGGGGCGGTGCAGTGACAGTGATATGGCCATGGACAATTAGGTGCGGTGGCACGCACGGAGTTTTGGAGTACGTTTATTTAGATGTGGTTATGTGTGGTGTAATAAAGTGTCCCCGTTTGTGTTGTGAAATGTATTCCCTTTGTCTGCCTTGCCCGCCGCCATTTTCCGATTGCCTCGTGGCCGTTATCAGATTCTTCGAATCGTAAAATGGCCGTTTCGAACCATCCGGTTCGAATCGTAAAATGGCCGATTCGGACCATCCGGTCCGAATCGGCGACTCCCCGAACCGTAAGGGCCAATGGGTCCTGGGAGGGCGGGCAGGGATTCCCATTGTATTGTAATTTGTGTGAAGTTGATAAATGCTTGAGCTGTGAATAATAAAGCCAGATTTAGCAGTGCATCCAGCCTCGTCTGATGTCTTTATTTCTCCGCCGTACTTCATCGTCTGAGTATCCCCCGCGGTCTCAGGGTACGGTGTCCAACTCGATCCGAACCGAACCGAGCGCTCTGTGCCTGCATCTCGCATCAGGACAGAGGCGCAGCGTATGGTGTTCGGTTCCCAGACTGTTAGCCCGAGATCCGATCCGAAGGGCGCGGCCGTGTACCGCGCTTCGGTATTGCGAGAGACTGCGGTAAGATCCGAAGACTCTGCCGATCCCGCAAGATCCGAAGCTACATCCATTTAAGATCCGAAAGTCCTCCGCAATCAGATCCGAATATTCCGCCGGAGGAGATCCGATCCCCGAAATCGGCCGGCCGCGCAGACGTACTCCAACCCCACAAGGTCAGTGAACCAGCTGCTCGAGACGCTGAGTACCGTATGGCTCAGTGGTCGGGCTGGTTCTAGGCAGGGGTCCCCTCCACCGCCCGCTAACCCTTCCCCAGGGTCACGCCAGGCCGCACGAGACGCCGAGTGCCGCGTCACTCGGTAGTCGGGCCAGCGGTAAGCGCCGGGGCACGCAGATAGAGCACACGCGCAGGCGGACAACATCCCATTCCGTCATACTGGTGGCAGCGGTGGGATAAGCTCTCTGCAGGCCCTAGGGGGACCCTCATCATTACCGGGTACAGTGCCTACAAACGGGACGTCCTGCGTGGCATGCTGGAGAACCGGGGAGGCGCCCCGGGCTCCAAGAGCCGGGAGACCATGATGGAGGAGCTGAGGAGGATGGACCAAGAGGCGGCGTTCGCAGCGTTGCCTGCGGACATAGCGCCGGCAACCGTCCCCGCCGAGCCCGAAGACAGTGACTTTTGCCGGAAGATGCGAGAGCGGATCTCTATGATGGGTCCGGCCCCATCGGAGGCTGAGATGCGGAGTCTGGTCCGAGAACTCAGCCAGGAAGAGGAGCGTGAGAAAGAGCGAGTGCATGAGCTACGGCTGGCTGAAGTGCGAAGCCGACGGAGTAGCCGTTCCCCTTCGGACCGTTCCACCGGGCACAAAGTGCCTTTTCAGGCGTTCAAGGAGTTCCGAGAAGCAGAGGAGGAGATAGAGAGTTACCTCCAGGACTTCGAGCGCCTGTGCCGAGTGCATGAAGTGCACCGTGCCGACTGGGTGAGGATCTTGGCATGTAAGCTGACCGGTCGGGCCGCCGAGGCTTATCGCACGGTGCCAGATGAAGAGGCCACCAGTTACTCGCACGTTAAGCAGGCGCTGCTGAGCAGATTCGCTGTGACCCCTGAAGCCAGCCGGGTGAAGTTCCGGAATTCTCGCCGGCCCAATGGCGCCATTCACGTGGAGTGGGCCCATCGGTTGCAACGGGACTTGCGCACCTGGCTCTCGGGTAGCAAAGCGGAGACGGTAACGGAGATTACCCAGCTGCTGCTGCTCGAGCAGTTTTTCGAGCATACGCCCTCCGCTATCCGGGAGTGGGTGCGTGACAAGAAGCCCCAGACAGTGCAACAAGCGGCCACCTGGGCAGACGAATACACGGACACCCGGAAGATGTCCGGGGGGGAGCGATCCCTGCCCGTCCGCCCAGCTCTACCCGCTCCACCACCTCCACCACCCCCACCACCGGCGGTCCGGACGCCGGCAGCACGGCCCACCAGCCGGCCCACCAACATGGCTAATGTCCGGTGCTACGGGTGCAACCAGGAGGGGCACTACAAGCAGTATTGCCCCAACCGACCGGAGTTGACCCGACCGGCCGCCAGGCCATCGTCGACGGTCCATTGTTGCGACGCCGAAACTCCGTGGCCGGAGGCCCCGGAGGAATGGGAGCAGCTACATGAGGCCGACCCCGTGCAAGCCGCCGCGGACGACAACCGTCGTCATCACCGTCAGGCGGTGTGGATAAACGGGCGGCCCGCTGAGGGGCTGCGGGACTCCGGGGCTACCATTACCCTGGTCCGGCCTCACTTGATTCCGCCGAGCGACCGTCTGCGAAGCACCGTTGCAGTCCGGGTGGCGGGGGGAAAGGTGCTCCGGCTCGAGACGGCCCGGGTGCACCTGGACTGGGGGAACGGGGAGAGGGAGGTGAGGGTGGGTTGTTGAAGCAACTGCCGGCCGAGGTGCTCCTGGGTAACGACCTGGGGCGGCTAGTCTCCGCTTACTCCACAGATGCAGCTACCCCAGTAACCACTAGGCAACAGAGCCAGCGCCACGACAGGGGCACTCCGAACGGGACCCAGGTGAGATCTCAACCAAAACCTTCCCGACCTCCCAAACCTCCCCGACCTCCTAAACCGCCCCGACCGCCCAGACCTCCCAGACCGCCATCACCTCTCATTTCCCGACGGGACCCGACCCTTCCCTTCCCGCCTGACCTCCCTTCCCCGTGGAGTACCCCGGAGACGCTTCGCCACCAGACCCAGACCGACCCCACACTACAGGGCTACCGGGACCGAGCCGGTCAGGGCCTGGACGACCAGAGAAAGGACAAGATAGAGTGGGAGGATGGGCTGCTTTACCGGTACACCGTGAGGGAGGGGGCCAAGAAGAAGCAGGTCCCGCAGAAGCAGTTGGTGGTGCCTCAGGGCCCTAGGCAGGAACTTCTGCGCTTGGGCCATGACATCCCCCTTGCAGGTCACTTAGGCCAGACGAAAACCCGGCACAGGTTGGCGCGCGCGTTTTTCTGGCCCCGCCTTAGCGAAGACACCCGCGACTATTGCCGCACCTGCCCAGTTTGCCAAAAAACTGGGAAGGCCGGGGATCACCCGAAAGCACCCTTGCGCCCCATGCCCATCATCCAGGAGCCCTTTAGCCGGGTGGCGGTCGACATCATTGGGCCGTTGCCACGGCCCAGTGCCACCGGTAAAAGGTACATCCTTACCGTAGTGGATTATGCCACCCGGTACCCCGAGGCTGTGGCCTTGGCCAACATCCAGGCGGACACCGTAGCGGACGCGCTCCTCCGGGTGTTCACGAGGGTGGGGTTTCCCCGAGAAATCCTATCCGATCAGGGTACCCAGTTCACCGCTGAGCTCACCCAACAGCTCTGGCGTCTCTGTGGTGTTAGGGCGCTGCACAGCGCCCCGTATCACCCTCAGACCAATGGGCTGTGCGAGCGGTTTAATGGGACCCGGAAGCAGCTCATTCGGGCCTTTGTGCACGAGAGCAGGGATTGGGAGAAGTATCTTCCCCACCTGCTGTTCGCCTACCGGGAGGTTCCGCAGGAATCCACCGGTTACTCCCCCTTTGAGCTGCTGTATGGGCGCCAGGTGCGAGGACCGCTGGATCTGGTTAGGGCTCAGTGGGAGGGGGAACAGGAGGAAGATGGGGTTCCTGTGCTGGATTACGTCCTGAAGCTCCGGGAGCGCTTGGCGGAACTCGCGGGGTTCGTGCAGGAGAACATGGAGACGGCCCAAGCTCAGCAGAAGGCGTGGTACGACTGCGCTGCTTGCAGTCGCTCGTTCTGCGTGGGGCAGAAGGTTCTGGTGTTGAAACCACAGCGGCAGAACAAGCTGCAGGCGGCCTGGCAAGGTCCCTACAAGGTGGTAACCCAGCTGGGGGATACCACCTATGTGGTTGTTAGCTGCGCAGACACCAGAATCCAGCGGACGTTCCACGTCAATATGCTGAAGGCCTTCCATGAGCGGCCGGAGACGGTGGACTCCATATGCGCGCCGGCTGCCGAGGAGACGGAACCATTTCCGTTGGAGGAACTGCCGGGGGTAGCCAAGCAGCCTTCCGGGGTGGATCAGGTGCAGCTGGGGGAGGAGTTAGGACCCGAGAAACAGGTGCAGGCGCGGCAGCTGCTTCTCGCCTACCCGGGGGTTTTCTCGGCTCTCCCGGGATACATCAGGTGGACACGCCCGGTCAGAGACCCCTTCGGCAACCTGCATACCGGCTCCCGGAAGCGGTCCGCGAGTCCATGCGGGCCGAGATCCGGGAGATGCTGGAGCTGGGGGTCATTGAACCGTCGGCCAGTCCATGGGCGTCGCCCGTGGTCCTGGTGCCCAAGAAAGACGGTACCACCAGGTTCTGCGTCGACTATCGGCGGATAAATGACTGTACCATTACAGACGCTTATCCCATGCCCCGAGTCGACGAGTTGCTAGACCAGATCTCCGGGGGTCATTTTCTGACCACGGTGGATCTGTGCAAGGGGTATTGGCAGATTCCCCTTGCCGAGGAGGCGACCCCGAAGTCGGCCTTCATCACCCCGTTCGGTTGTACCAGTTTCGAGTCATGCCGTTCGGGATGAAGAACGCCCCTGCTACCTTCCAGCGGTTAATCGATCGCCTCCTCGATGGCCTCCAGGGATTCGCTTGCGCATACCTGGATGACATAGCCATCTATAGCCAGACCTGGGAGGAACACCTGGACCATGTAGGGACAGTCCTGGGCCGGATTAGGGACGCCAACCTGACCCTGAAGCCGGAGAAATGCAAAGTGGGGATGGCCGAAGTGCAGTATCTGGGCCACCGGGTGGGGTGCGGGATACAAAGGCCAGAGCCGCTAAGATAGAGGCTATCCTAGATTGGCCACCCCTGTGACCAAGACCCAGGTCCTCGCCTTCCTGGGTACCGCGGGGTACTACAGGAAATTTGTACCCCACTACAGTGACCTGGCCAAACCCCTGACTGATCTGACAAAGAAGTCCCTGCCCCGCCAAGTCCTGTGGTCCCCGGAGTGCGAACAGGCCTTTCGGCAACTGAAGGCCGCCCTGACCCAAGCTCCCCTGCTAGCAGCTCCCAACTATAACAAACGTTTTTTTGTCCATACAGACGCGTCCATGTTCGGACTGGGAGCTGTCCTAAGTCAAGTAGGGGACGACGGGGGGGACCATCCGGTGGCGTTCATCAGCCGGAAGCTGTTACCCCGGGAGGTGGGGTATGCTGCGGTGGAGAAGGAGTGCCTGGCCTTGGTCTGGGCCCTACGGAAGCTCCAACCCTATGTCTACGGTCGGTCCTTCACCGTGATGACCGACCATAACCCCTTGGTGTGGCTCAACCGGGTGGCGGGGGAGAACGGCCGCCTGTTGCGGTGGAGCCTGGCTCTCCAACCCTTCAATTTTACAATTCAATATCGGCCCGGGTCGCAAAACGGTAACGCAGATGGGTTATCGCGGCAGTCGGCCCGGGAACCAGGGGATTGGGGAGCCCCGACTACCTCGGTACGACCCGTTGGGGTCCAACCGAGTGCGTCGGACCTTGGGGAGGGGGAGGAGTGTCACGGAATGGCTCAGCACCCTCAGCCAGGGGCGGTGCAGTGACAGTGATATGGCCATGGACAATTAGGTGCGGTGGCACGCACGGAGTTTTGGAGTACGTTTATTTAGATGTGGTTATGTGTGGTGTAATAAAGTGTCCCCGTTTGTGTTGTGAAATGTATTCCCTTTGTCTGCCTTGCCCGCCGCCATTTTCCGATTGCCTCGTGGCCGTTATCAGATTCTTCGAATCGGAAAATGGCCGATTCGAACCATCCGGTTCGAATCGTAAAATGGCCAATTCGGACCATCCGGTCCGAATCGGCGACTCCCCGAACCGTAAGGGCCAATGGGTCCTGTGAGGGCGGGCAGGGATTCCCATTGTATGATAATTTGTGTAAAGTTGATAAATGCCTGAGCTGTGAATAATAAAGCCAGATTTACCAGTGCATCCAGCCTCGACTGATGTCTTTATTTCTCCGCCGTACTTCATCGTCTGAGTATCCCCCGCGGTCTCAGGGTACGGTGACCAACTCGATCCGAACCGAACCGAGCGCTCTGTGCCTGCATCTCGCATCAGGACAGAGGCGCAGCGTATGGTGTTCGGTTCCCAGACTGTTAGCCCGAGATCCGATCCGAAGGGCGCGGCCGTGTACCGCGCTTCAGTATTGCGAGAGACTGCGGTAAGATCCGAAGACTCTGCCGATCCCGCAAGATCCGAAGCTACATCCATTTAAGATCCGAAAGTCCTCCGCAATCAGATCCGAATATTCCGCCGGAGGAGATCCGATCCCCGAAATCGGCCGGCCGCCCGCAGACGTACTCCAACCCCACAAGGTCAGTGAACCAGCTGCTCGAGACGCTGAGTACCGTATGGCTCAGTGGTCGGGCTGGTTCTAGGCAGGGGTCCCCTCCACCGCCCGCTAACCCTTCCCCAGGGTCACGCCAGGCCGCACGAGACGCCGAGTGCCGCGTCACTCGGTAGTCGGGCCAGCGGTAAGCGCCGGGGCACGCAGATAGAGCACACCCGCAGGCGGACAACATCCCATTCCGTCATAGTGAATTCACAGAATTTTCGGCAAAATGCACCGAAATCAGGGACCAAGTCCTAAAAAAAGAAATGTGGGAACTCGCCAGGATTTCTGTCTCCCAATAAGCAATTATCACCTCGCACGTAACACAAACACACTCAGATCTGCTATATTTATGTATATATGTCAATAAGAAAGCAGATTGTAGAACAAATGCTTATGCCAGCCATTGAATACGGAGATGTACTGTATGCAGCCGCCCCACAAACACATCTTCATAAACTTACTACATTGTATAACTCATTCTGCCTCTTTGTGCTACAATGTAACTACATGACCCACCATTGTGACATGTTAAAAGAGCTAAACTGGCTGTCGCTGGAATCTAGACGCACCCTTCACCTTTCCAACATGGTGTTTAAGAGCTTTTCTGGGAAGCTGCCACCCTACCTGAATATGCTGCTTCCCTCAGCAGTTCCCTCATCCTATAACCTCCGATCCAGGACCTGCAACTTACTTGCAATACCGCAATACAAAAAGACAGTGGCTCGGTCCTCATTTTCCTACAGAGCACCACAATTATGGAATAACCTCCCAGACACCGTCAAATCTTCCCCCAGTCTTAAGTCACTCAAAAGCTCCTTACTAACATACCTCAATACAGAATGCACCTGTAAACATGTAACATAATGACTATTTCCTACATATTTATTTTCTGTCTTAATCTGTATATTTGTGGGGGGGGGGTTTTCTTGCATTTTATTACTTTGTATTTCTGTACCTATTGTACCTGCCTGTGTGTGTATGTATCCATAATATGCCTGCCTAACCGTTTGTTGCTTGTATTTCTGTAACACTGTAACAATTCAATGTTCTTAAACCCAGGACATACTTGAAAACGAGAGAAATCTCAATGTCTCCTTCCTGGTAAAATACTTTATAAATAAATAAATATGTGGAATATAGCAAAAATATAATGATAAATCCCATATTTATTGTGACTTGATATAGAAATATATGATTGAACACCTGACTACAAGCTTTATAGAGTATGGGACCAAAAGGAACTCCGTTCCCTCTGCAAAATTAGTGCAGGAACTCCGTTCCCACGCGTTCCCCCTCGATTTGACCCCTGAGAAATGCACGGAAATTGCGTTCAATGTCAATGCTTTGTGAATAGACCCCTTAGTCCGGTGATGATGAACCTGGACACGCCAGATATTTCAGAACTACATGTCCCATGATGCTTCACCAGGTTTAAGACTGGCTGAGCATCATGGGACATGTAGTTCAGAAACATCTGGGGTGCCAAGGTTTGCCACGCTTGCCTTAGTCTTTGGTAAAATACGCCAATCCAGGGAGTGACAGGCGCCTCTTGCTGAATCAGCAAAGAAATGCTCAGGAGCCGCCTGACACGTCCATTCATCGCAAATTTATGGCTAAAATCTCACAGCTTAAGGGAATCCAGCCCTACACAGGCAGCAGACACACCCTGGTTCGCTGTGTGTGGGTTTGGGGGTCGGCCAGCAGCGCTTGCTTCAGGTTTGATATGCCACGACTCACCTTGGAGCTGCATGAGGGTCCACAGCAGGACGGCTCTGCTCATGTCTAGGGAGGGGGAGATGGTCGGCCTGATCCCACCAGGCACCGCTACCTGAGAAATAAAACCCAGCTGCTGAGTATCGGTGCGCGTGTCGCTTCCTGTGTGCTCGTGTCACATTTAGTTTCATGATGTATCGATTGTGGTTTTAACCCTTTGCTAAAGGGATCTGAGAATTCTCTGTATAAACCAATGAGCAGATCCCGAAGTGACCGAGGGTCTTCATAGTCCGTATTGTAACCAATTCCGGTACATCGAGGGCCGGACCACAAGTCACAAGCCTGAAACATTCTGAAAAGAGCATTAACCCCTTCATCACCAATATAATGTAGCTACACAATGCTGCACTAAAATATAGAAAGGAAAGTGATCATATTTTATTGCAGGATCAGTGTCCCGTGGGGCAAAATGACATTCCCAATGCGACCTCCCTCCTGTATTCCTCTTTTACTGTAAACAAGCTGCAAAAAGCAGGCCCTGCCCTCACTGTATCAAAAAGCTCAGCAAACTCTCCAGGCGGTAATTTTAGTTATGATCACGTAGGAATTTTTACCCTGAATGGTGAATTGGCATGTTACCCACCCCACCCCCGCCCCGATTCATTCGGAATGAGAAAAGCTAAGAGACTCTTCAAATCACAGACTAGACGACACGTAATACTGTGACCCCCCCCAAGCTCATTACGTCGGTCCGGGTGCCCCTTCTGCTGTACTAGGAGATGAGAGTGTAGGTAATAGTACCTCCACAGACTATACGACACGTAGTACTGTGACCCCCCCCCCATGCTCGTTACGTCGGTCCGGGTGTGTAACGATGGGGGCTTCCAGCCCTACCTGTGTGCTTGAGGACAGCAAGTCTGATGCTGCTCGCTGACCACTGCCCGGTTTAAATGGAGACAGGCAGGGAGGTGATTGCATGAGGTGTGGCTTGAGTGGGGGGCGTGGTCTGGTGAAGGTCTTTAAAAACCCTCAGTATAGTTTCAGAAGTTGCCAGATCGTGGTTATCCATACCTGAGCCCCTTGTACCTGACTGCTATATTGATTTAACCTGTTACTGACCTCTGCTTGTGTTCTGACCATTCTGCCTTCTGTTGCCCTAGACTATTTGCTTGTACTACGCTACTGCTCTGATACTGACCCGGCTATTCCATTTGACCATTCTGCACTCTGTATTCCTGATTCTGGCTCGGCTGACTCCTCTCCGTATTGTTAACCCTTTTCTGTCTAGCTAGTTTACCTGGCCAATTCTAAGGACCAGACAGATCGGGATCATTCACAGCTACACTGTTGGTAGCTTCTGGGTTTTGTGGAGTGTTGGGGGTTAAGTACTGCGTGGTGGGATCCGGGAACCGTGACATTACGATCTGGCCAATATGGATCCCGCAGATTTAACACAGCACTTGGCTACCTTTGTATCCAGACAGGATGAGCAGGATCATAGGATGGATCAGTTTGCCATTGCCTTACAAACTATCCTGAATCGTACTGCACACCTGGAACCAGTTGGGGTTGCACCTCCGCCTGCTATACCTGTGCCCCCTGTCGTTCAGACATCCCAGGTACACATAATGAGGCAGCCAGTACATAGTGAGCAAGCAGTAATTCTAGAGGTGCTGGAGATCCTGAGAGGGGCTAACAAGCTCATTACTCAGCACCTGGATATCCTGTATGCAAGGTTGCTGCAACCTCCTAGGGACGTCTTCCCAAAGGAGCCTGTTCCAGTTCCAGTTAAAGGTTCCAGAGGACCCCTGACCCTGGAGGAAAGGGTATGGAGGAAGACTCAGGGCTTATGCTTTTATTGCGGTTCTTTCCTGCATAAAAGAATGGACTGTCAATTGCGCCCCCAGAAGTTACCCTCCATGTTCCAGCCTTACCAGGCCCCAAAATCCACTGCCCAACAGGGAGAGACCAGGTGTAATGCCCAGCAGTGGGAAGTCAAGAGTGCTGCCCTGCAGCATGAACAATCTAAGGTGGCTGCTCAGCAGCACAAAGAATCTGAGTCTGCTGTTTGTCAGCTTCAAGTCCTGTCCATGTCTACTGTGCCTAAGCTAGCAGTTCCAGTCAAGAGTGCTGTCCTGCAGCACGAACAAATCAAGTCCACTGCCTCACAGTGCGAGTTCTGGTCCACCGTTAACCAGTTTGAGAGCCAGTCCACTGCACAGCAGTTCAAGAGACAGTGCCAAGCCGGGGTCACCGCTCCACAGTGCCAAGCCAAGGTGGTTGCAAAGCACTGTGAGATCAAGATTGTTGCAGAGCCGGTAGCTGCCCAGCCACGCTCACCCGAGCCGGTGGCTGTTGCCAAGCCACGCTCACCCGAGCCGGTGGCTGTTGCCAAGCCACGCTCACCCGAGCCGGTGGCTGTTGCCAAGCCACGCTCACCCGAGCCGGTGGCTGTTGCCAAGCCACGCTCACCCGAGCCGGTGGCTGTTGCCAAGCCACGCTCACCCGAGCCGGTGGCTGTTGCCAAGCCATGTCCGAGTCACCACAGAGTCGTGCTAAAGGCGCTGCCCCTCCTGTCCTGGCCAAGGGTGCTACCCAACCGGTCCACACCAAGGGCGCTGCCCCACCGAGCCCAGCTGTCCCGGTGTCTTCGAGCCCAGTGGTTCCAGTCAAGTCGCAGCAGAGCCGTGCCGGGGTCACTGACCCGCAGATCCGTACCACTGGGGCCGTGTTCGTGTTGCCGCAGTGCAGAGAGGACACTGCTGTCCATTCCGCGTCCTGTACCAGGGGTAGGAGACGCAAAAGGACTGGTGCCAGTGTCTTCAAACCTGGACCCAGTTTTGGCTCCCACCCTCATAGACGGGGGCGTCTTGAGGAGGATGACGACTCTGATTGGGACCTCAGGGGACTTTGGTGACTGGTGTACGCGAGGGCTCTACGTGCCTACAAGACCCATTGACTTTTTTCTTGTTATTTTTCTTGTTGTCCTCTTGAGCATCCGGCGTCTGCTCGTGGAGAGGGGGGTACTGTAACGATGGGGGCTTCCAGCCCTACCTGTGTGCTTGAGGACAGCAAGTCTGATGCTGCTCGCTGACCACTGCCCGGTTTAAATGGAGACAGGCAGGGAGGTGATTGCATGAGGTGTGGCTTGAGTGGGGGGCGTGGTCTGGTGAAGGTCTTTAAAAACCCTCAGTATAGTTTCAGAAGTTGCCAGATCGTGGTTATCCATACCTGAGCTCCTTGTACCTGACTGCTATATTGATTTAACCTGTTACTGACCTCTGCTTGTGTTCTGACCATTCTGCCTTCTGTTGCCTTAGACTATTTGCTTGTACTACGCTACTGCTCTGATACTGACCCGGCTATTCCATTTGACCATTCTGAACTCTGTATTCCTGATTCTGGCTCGGCTGACTCCTCTCTGTATTGTTAACCCTTTTCTGTCTAGCTAGTTTACCTGGCCAATTCTAAGGACCAGACAGATAGGGATCATTCACAGCTACACTGTTGGTAGCTTCTGGGTTTTGTGGAGTGTTGGGGGTTAAGTACTGCGTGGTGGGATCCGGGAACCGTGACAGGGTGCCCCTTCTGCTGTACTAGGAGATGAGAGTGTAGGTAATAGTACCTCCACAGACTATACGACACGTAGTACTGTGACCCCCCCCACGCTCGTTACGTCGGTCTGGGTGCCCCTTCTGCTGTACTAGGAGATGAGAGTGTAGGTAATAGTACCTCCACAGACTATACGACACGTAGTACTGTGACAAAGGTCGAAGCTGATCCTTGCAGCGTAAAAACCAAACTTGGAATGACTTTATTTTGGCTCAACAGTTACAAGCATTCAATAGTTAAACATGGTTAGTTTGTAAGCTCTGGAACGGGCTTGTAACTGTTACAGGGAAAAGAGCACAGTATATCACACCACACTCTAACCTAAACACAGGAACAACAAAAGTATAAGAAAATTAAATGCAAATAAACATTGTGGCGGCCGTTCCGTCACAGGAATAGCTTCTTTCATTTTTTTTAATACCATTTTATTATTTTACATTTTTTACAAAAACCCTTTTTGTATTTTTTAAAAGACTTTTTATACTATTTTGTAACTGACCTTTTTATTATGTTTTATGGGCCCTTTATTATTATTTACACACATTTTTATTGCTTTTACCTTCTATTTTCTTTTTCACTTCAGTGGAATTCGGCAAGGCCAATTCGACGCTTATCGGCTGTGATGTGCATCACATTGAATTTTGGGTACATGGAGCTACAGATGTATTTGGGAGGTGCCTATAATTCTAGGTGCAGGGTGTTTGTGTCTGTAACAGATCTCAGTACCCCAACACATCTGTCAATGCCATCACATCTGTCACTGTCGCTTCCTTGCTGCACCCCCATGTCCTCCTCATGACTCTCGTGGTTTTCCCTGCAATTCAGGGACCCTGTGGTGTTTGCTGAATACACCGCAGGATCACCGAAATGGGATCGGCAAAAGGAACCGAATTGAAGAGAACGAAAAGTCACCGAATGTGCAGTGACTTTTCAAATCTCTTTGAATTCCCCTGATAGTGTTGTGTGTTTTTTCCAAACAACTCAATTTTGGTTTCATCTGTCCACAGAATATTTGGCCAGTAATGCTGTGGAACATCCAGGTGTTCTTTTGCAAACTTCAAACGTGCTGCAATATTCTTTTTGGACAGCAATGGCTTCCTCCGTGGTGTCCTCCCATGTACTCCATTCTTGTTTAATGTTTTCCTTATTGTAGATCTGTCAACAAAAATGTTAGCATGTGCCAGAGATTTCTGTAAGTCTTTAGCTGACACTCTAGGATTCTTCTTTACCTCATTAAGCATTCTGCGCTGTGCTCTTGCAGTCATCTTTACAGGATGATCACTCCTAGGGAGAGTAGCAACAGTGCTGAACTTTCTCCATTTGTAGACAGTCTGTCTTACCGTGGACACATGAACATCAAGGCTTTTGGAGATACTTTTGTAACCCTTTCCAGCTTCATGCAAGTCAACAATTCTTGATCGTATGTCTTCTGAGAGCTCTTTTCTGCGAGGCATGGTTCACATCAGGCAGTGCGTCTTGAAACCAGTAAACCCAAAACTGGTGTGTGTTTTTAAAGGACAGGACAGCTTTCAGCAACACATCCAATAATATCACACTGATTGGACTCAAGGTTGGCTCACTCCTGGCTCCAATTAGCTCTTGGAGAAGTCAATACGCTAGGGGTTCACATATTTTTCCCACCCTGCACTGTGAATGTTTACATGTTCTGTTCAATAAACACATGAAAACATATAATGTTTGTGTTGTATTATTTTAAACAGACTGTGTTTTTCAAATTGTTGTGACTTAGATGAAGATCAGAGCACATTTTATGACCAATTCATGCAAAACTCCACGTAATCTCGAAGGGTTCACATACTTTTTCTTGCCAATGTACCCTGTCAGAAAGATAACAAGATACACATGGCCTATACAATAGACAGACAATAACATTAGTTTTATGCATAACTCAGATTACACAAACATTCTGCACTCCGGGGAGGCCAAGGGAAATAATATAGAACAGCAGGTCTGCACCCTAAAAATATGCCGGCTCCAGGTTCAAAGTGTCTTACACCAAGGTGTCATGTGTGTTATGTGTGAACACTGTTATTTTCTGTGTTTATCTGTTACTATCTGCTGATTACAGATTTGCATTTCAAAGGAAACCTTACCACTCAGCAGGAAGAGGTCAACTGGAGAATTGCAAGCGTTAGATTACCAGGTCCAGGTGATTATTGCACCAAAAGCTTGTGGGGCTTAACCCCTGTAGGAATTAGAAATACCAAGGATCCCACTGATCCAAATTGGAGCAACAAATATCTCAAAAGACTATATTAAAATCTAATCTTTATTATATACCAAAATGAACACCCCACAAAATGCAACAAAAAAAATTGTATATGGACAACCTGATAACACAACAATTAGCACATCAAGTTGGGCCACTGGTAGGGAAAAGATAGGTAACCAATCACCACATGATATAAAGGTTGAAAAAAAAGAATAGTATAGATGAATATCATTCCCTTTATATATGGTTTATAAATTCCCAGGACCGTAACACCAACCAAAAAAATCATCTGTTAAAACCAATCAAAACACATTCCGTTGATTATCCGCAGAATTCACCATCTCAGTCAGAATTGTGAGGTTACAATTTGCATGTGCTGATTGCAAATCGAGTAATTAAACACATGCAGTAACCAATAGTGATGGTGATTCTTAAGGATGTAATCGCCCCCTCCTGTAAAATATGTGCCGCCGGCGTATATAGATTTAAGTTACTTTACATACACCAATTAAGCACACATTATCAATCCCCAGGTATACATGTTCAAAAGCTCAATAGGTCTATGCCCAGCGGTCCAAAGCGGAGGGAAAGCAAAGACAAAAACGGATTGAACCCGTCCGACGCGCGTTTCGCATTGATCTGCTCATCAGGGATACCAGGATACAATGTATCAGGTCACATTATTTATACTTAACCAAGCCTACAATGAGGCGGTCACGTGGGGAACTTCAACCAATTAAAATCTTATGTATCCAGCGTATGTTAATAGGAAACCACAAGCCACATGGTACAAAAAATTAACCAATAAACACTCCGCTTGGTTCAGATGCTGAGTAGCAGGGTAACAAGTAGCGGCGATCCGCTTCTTTATATGAAGATTTGTCAATGTAAGAGGTTTAATACAAAGATCCACTATGCTTATAGCATGGAGAAGGGTCAAGGATTATCAAACAGTTTTAAACCGTTTTAAAGAAGGAAAAGAAAGTCCCCCTAGTTTCAGTGCTCATATCACATAGCGTGTCATCACTTGTAAAAAGGTTTGTATTCCACCGTTGCTAGGTAACCGATCTAAATGCAACAATTCATTTGTTGGTTCCACACTTCTTAGTTATTCTAATATAAATATTGTATTGCTTTATAATATAATCACGTTCGATAGTGATATAGTGCAGTTACAGTGTTATACATTTACTTAGTTTGGAGTTTAGAAAATTAGGTATGGGTAATATATAGTTACTGATATTGAGGTTAGGCAGGGCAAAACGCCTTATTCATTCCTAAAATATATATATATATATATCCCTCAAGTCTTCTAAACAATGGTGTAAAAAGCAAAATAAACCAAAATTTCCAATGAATACACCAATGTAGTATAATGATATCCTCCACACCCCTACACCCATCAGGGTGGAATGTACCCGTCCACTACTTGAAAACACCGCAACCCTCAAGGAGTCAGTGATGCCTATGAGTCTTCTAAAAGGAGCGACACCAATATGTATAAACCCTCGGGATCCCAATTTAATTGGTCAAAAGAACCCCCACTGTCTATAAACATATGGTGTGGTACAGATAAGCACAGTAGAATAAAACTGTATGTTGATCATTGAACAATTATATACATAGACTGTCATGCCCCAGGATTCAGGTTTTATTTGTATATTTTAATGTTACTTATTGAATCTGCCTTTTACTGCTTACAGTTACGATTTCTTAGCTATTTTGTTCCTGCTGGGTCACCATAGCATCCAGCTAGCTCCAGCCCTTTTTCCTCAATCTAGTTTTGAGGTAATGAATACTGGTCACTAGCAGCCATCTTAGCTCTATGCTGGACAGAACGAATGGCTTTTCACCTGCATTGCTGTACACTATTACAAAGATTGTCAGTCTGATCATTAAAGGTTTCAACTGGATTCATCTTTCTATGTGTCAGTTTTGCTGAGAAGACGCTGTCTGCCGAACTTCCATCATGTGAGTACTGGTCAAATACAGACTTGGTTAGTCTCAAGCGCCCACACCTCACAACTTTGCTAGCGAGGCAGAATAGTGAAAAGACAACTGCTGGCCAGCATTACTGCTGTTGGTGAAAAGACAACTGCTAGCAATGAGCAAAAGACATTAACCGCATTAGTGAAAAGTCACTAACAGCAGTTAGCATCACAAGTAAGCAGTTTCAGTGAACAGAGAGTAGATAGTACAGCATCCCACAGACAGAATCTGCCTACAGTTGCAGCGTGTGGGCATGTGTAAAAATTTGCCACACAGTGTCTGCTATCCACAGCTACTCTACTGCTCCTTTCTTATTCTTCTCATCTGAGTAAGCATGGCAGACAGAAGAAGCCCTCCAACATCACAGGAGAGGCAACTTGTTTCAGATGTGGAAGCAATGAATATCAATCCAGTCAGAAGCAAAGGCAACACAAAGCCTACATGTAAGATTACAAAATCACTTATGGACATAAACTATGAGAAATCACAGCAAATGTCATGGCTTTGGGAACAGGTGATGAGTTATGTCTCCACCATCACACACCCTGTTCGTGATGCATCCAAACTAGAAAGAGTTTTAGGACACCTTTCTACAGCTCATGCTCAATATCTTGACCACTGTCACATTTATGTCTCTAATTTAGAGAAGATAAATTCTGAACAGGCTTTACAAGAAATAGATGAATTAAAGTGTCTTAATTCAGAAAGAGACAATTTAGTACATAAGGCCAGAGTAAAGGCAGAAGAGAGAATTGCTCAACTCCAAGAGACTGCTTCTCACATTTCAGCATCTAGCAAGCATTCAAATAGCTCACATCTCTCAAGGTCAAAATCCTTGCAATATTCAAAGAGTTCACCACTTAGTCTGCAGCTTATTCAAGCCTGGGCAAAAGCAGAGACTACAAAGATACAGGCGGCCTTTGCAAAAAGGAAAACAGAAATGGAAACAGATGCCGCTCGTGAAAAAGCAGAAAGAAAAGCAGCAATGGAAACGGAAGAAGCTTGCAAAAGAGCAGAAATAGCAGCCGTAGAGAAACAGTGTGAGCATGCCACAGTTGTGGCAACACTAAGGGTTCTAAAACAAGCTCCCAGGGGAAGTGAAAGAGACAGCATCAGCTTGGGCAGACTTGGTTAGTCTCAAGCGCCCACGCCTCACAGCTAGGGATGAGCTGTTCAGTTCGGACGGTTCGGCGTTCGACCCGAACTTAGCCTGTTCGATTAGATCGCGAACACTGAACATTTCCAGGTGTTCACCGCATGTTCGACCACAATGGACCACAATACATTTTCCCACTGGCCTGAAGCTCGTAATTGGCTACAGCCTTGCACCTGACCACAGGTCTGGTGCAAGACAGGTTCAACAGCATGCCAATCACGGCCCAGAGTCCTGATTGGGCAAATTTTGCCCAATCATGGGCTCACAGAGCTAAGTCCCGCAGCACACTATATAACATTTCCACGTGCCGATTCTGCACACATTTCAGAGGAGATTTCAGAGGAGATAGTTGTGTGTTGTTACTGCCGGTCTGCCACGCTACTGGGGGGTCTCATTTCTACCAAATATCAGGGAATTTAGGTGATGTGTGTCTTGTCACTGTGCCAGCAAGTTTTTTTGGGGCTCACTAATTTCTTTAAAACATTTGTGTATTGAGGTGATCTGTGTCTTGTCACACAACCAGTACCACGCAGTATTTTGGGTGTCACTAATTTCTTTAAAACGTTTGTGAATTGAGGTGATCTGTGTCTTGTCACACAACCAGTACCACGCAGTATTTCGGGGCTCACTAATTTCTTTAAAACATTTGTGAATTGAGGTGATCTGTCTCTTGTCACTGGCTGCCAGCTATCAGTGTGTCTCACTGAGTTATACCAGAGTTCTTTAAATCTTTATACCAGAGTTGAATCAGATTTTTGTATATATTAATCTATATATCACTCACCATGTCTAAAAGAACAAAAAGGACAGGCAGACGCTATCAGACACAGATAAGAGGGCAAGCAGCCCCTGTGTCGGGAGGCTGTGCCTCTGGTCGTGGTGGACGTGGTGCATCCTCTGCAGGGGCACGCTTGTCCTTTCTAACTGGTGCTGGCCGTCTTAAGCAGCAGCAACATACAGAGGACTTGGTGGATTGGCTAACCAGGCCATCCTCATCCTCCGAGTCCTCTGCCAGCCAGGCTTCTAGTGCTTTACAGTCCACCTCAGCTGCCAAAGCATCTAATGCAGCCTCCATGTCCACAGCTACTCCTGCCGTAGCCTTGCTATCACACACGGAGGAGTCAGCTGAATTGTTTGACTACAATGAGAGTGACATGCTGCTTGAGGATGCGCAGCAAGTACAGTGCTCTGATTCAATCTCTGAGGTTGAGGAAAGGAGTATAATCAACCTAGAGGAAGGGGGTGCCAGTGATGACACACAAATAACTGGCAACTCATGTTGCCCTAGCAGCTGCAGCATACTGCCAAGTTGGCTCCAGTGACGAGGAGATAGGGAGTGATGATGACAATGATGATGAGGTCACTGACTCCACCTGGGTGCCTGATCAAACAGAGGAATTAAGTGAGGAAGAGGGGGAGGAGGAGGCACAGCAAATATGAGGCACAAATCCTCTGTGACCAACCGTAGCACTAGTCAGTCCAAGGCATCACATGTCAGAGCTGCTCCGGTGCAGAGCGCTGTTGTCTCAAAGAACACATGCAGGAACTCTGTTGTCTGGGAGTTCTTTAAGAAATGTGCAGTAGAGCGCAGCGTTGCTATTTGTAATCTATGTCAGATGAGGCTTAAGCGTGGGAAAGATACCAGACACTTGGGTACCACGTGCTTGAGGCGACATATGAACAACTGCCACAAATCCTGTTGGCGCAAAACTTTGCGTAGGTCCTCCTCCTCCTCTTCTGTCTCTACCCCCACTGTATATCCTGCCATGTCATTGCCTACAACCTCCACCGACAGGGATGATGCTACAGTAATGGATGTACCAGCGCCTTCCTCACAATGTGACATCATCCCAGCAGCTGAAGATTTACGCAGTCAGATTACATTGCCGCAGCTGCTGCAGCGAAAGAAAAAATATAGTCCCAACCATCCCCAAGCAGTGTCTAAATGCCAGCTTAGCAAAATTACTCGCATTGCAGCTGCTGCCTTTCCAGCTGGTGGACTCTGCTCCCTTCCGTGAATTTGCTGAATGTGCTGTACCACAGTGGCAGGTTTCAAAACGCCATTACTTTTCACGCAAGGCCATTCCAGCACTATACCAGCACGTGGAAGACAATGTTATCCAGTCATTGGGAAAGGCAGTCAGCAGCAAGGTGCATGTGACTTTAGACACGTGGTCCAGCAAGCATGGACAGGGTCGTTACATTTCCTTCATGGCACACTGGGTAACTCTGATTGCAGCTGGGAGGGATCCAAGACAGGGCTCTGTGCTGGAGCTTGTTCATCCACCACGCCTCCAGAAAGCTGCTTGTATGAGGTCCGTCTGCTCCACCACCACCACCTCTCCCTCTTCCTCCTCCTCCTCCTTCTCTGTCTCTGGCAAAGTGGCAGTTAAACCGACACCTGACAGGGTCTACGCAATGGCTCAAGCAAAAAGATGCCATACTGTGCTTTAGCTGGTTTGTTTAGGGGACAGGAGCCACACCGGGCCAGAAATTCTGTCAGCTCTGCAGGGGCAGGTGCAGAGATGGTTAACACCACGCCAGCTTGAGCTGGGAATGATCGTCTGCGATAATGGCAGCAACCTTCTCTCCGCCCTACGCAAGGGTAAATTGACGCATGTACATGCCTAGCACACGTCCTAAATCTGGTGGTACAGTGTTTCCTAACCAAGTACCCAGGGCTGCCAGAGCTTCTCATCCAGGCCAGAAAAGTCTGCAGATGCTTCAGACGGTCATTCCCAGCAAGCGTTCGCCTGGCAGAAATTCAAAGAGAATTCCACCTTCCCACAAACCGTCTGATCTGTGACATGCCCACCAGGTGAAACTCGACATTAGCAATGCTGCAGCGTCTGCACAAGCAGCAGAGGGCCATCAACGAGTACCTGTGTGAGTATGGCACAAGGACAGGTTCAGGTCAACTTGGTTTTTTCCCCCCCGCAGTGGCTGATGATCAAGAATGCATGCACTGTACTGTCACCACTTGAGGAGGCAACGAGGATGGTGAGCAGAGACAGTGCATGCATCAGTGACACAATTCCTTTAGTGTTCCTGCTGGAGCACACTCTGCGGGGAATTATAGATGTGGCTCTAGAGGCAGAGCAGCGGGAGGAAGAGGAGGCCTTCCCTAGCTCTCAAGGCCCCAGTCTTTCCGCAGACAGCTTTCCAGTGGGTCCTACTCAGATCAGACAGGAGGAGGATGAGGAGGAGAAGGAGGCCGAATATTTAAGTAGTGGGTGCATTGAAGGTGGGGATTCCTCAAGGGAGGGTTTCGTGTGCCCAGAAACACAAGGGCTAGTGTGTGGCTGGGAGGAGGAAGTGCATGATACGGTCATCGTCATTGACCAGGAAGACTCGGAAGCTAATGCCACCTCCAACCTACGCTGCATGGGCTCCCCAATGATGCAAAGCCTGCTAAAGGACCCCAGGATTCGTGCTATCAAGGAGAGGGATCATTACTGGTTGGCACCCTTCTTGATCCACGATACAAGGGTAAAGTTGCAGAGCTCATCCTGCCCACACAGAGGGAGCACAGGATGAAAAAACTTGAGGACGCTATAAAGCGACACTTGTGTAACACCTTTCCAGGCACTGGTAGATTACCAAGTGCTAACACACGTGCTTCTGAGGCTGCGGATGATCAGAGAAATAGTGGTGAAGGCCAGGGCCGCTTGACTGATGCATTTTTTAATTTTTTTAGTCCTCGACGCCCAGGGACGTCAAATGTAGGCTCCCATTGCCAGCGTCTTCACCATATGGTGCAGGATTTCCTAGGGGCAAGGGCAGACCTGGATACCTTTCCAGCAGATGATCCACTGGCTTACTGGGTGTTGAGATTGGATCACTGGCCAGAACTTAGCCAATATGCTATGCAGCTACTAGGTTGCCCTTCATCTAGCGTGCTTTCCGAAAGGACGTTCAGTGCCGCTGGAGGTTTTATCACAGACAAAAGAGTGCGTCTGTCCACCGACTCTGTAGACCGGCTGAAATTTATAAAAATGAATCAGTCCTGGATCAGCAGCTATCAATCCCCTGATGCTGAAGTAATGGAATATACGGAGTGAAGGCACTTGCTGCCATGAAAGGCACAATATTTGGCTGCACTGATGCCTGTGCCAGATTTATATCATTTACATTTTTTGAACCACAGGGTCCAACCCTGCACTCTTCCCAGGGGTCAAGTCCTGGGAAAAAAAGTGAGGGAACTCACCCACGAATTCCACAACCCCTATTACCTGAAGAAAAAATATATATAATCACGAGTATAGCCGGACGAGCCGGTGATACCATTTTTATTGGGTTAACTTTACATTTTAAAGACAAGCTTTCAAGAGTGTAAACTGGAAACTATACTGATCAGTGAAAGGTATCACTACGTACAGGTATACTCGCGATTTTGGCAAACTGGACTAACGCGTTTTTATATATATCTATATATATATATCCAGGCACAGACCCCCAGAATTATATACAGCACTGGTTATTATGGATATATTTCCCAGTTCACATGGATAGAATTGCCCCAGCTCTCATGGATAATGCCCCAGCTCTCATGGATAATGCCCCAGGGTCTCATGGATATTCGTCCCCAGGTCTCATGGATATTGCCCCCAGGTCTCATGGATATTGCCCCAGGTCTCATGGATATTGCCCCAGGTCTCATGGATAATGCCCCCAGGTATCATGGATATATGCTCCCAGGTCTCATGGATATTGCCCCCAGGTCTCATGGATAATGCCCCCAGGGTCTCATGGATAATGCCCCAAGGTCTCATGGATAATGCCCCCAAGGTCTCATGGATAATGCCCCCAAGGTCTCATGGATAATGCCCCCAGGTTCTCATGGATAATGCCCCCGCCGGTCTCATGGATAATGCCCCCAGGTCTCATGGATAATGCCCCCAGGTCTCATGGATATTGCCCCCAGGTCTCATGGATATTTGCCCCCGGTCTCATGGATATTGCCCCCAGGTCTCATGGATACTGCCCCAGCTCATGGATATTGCTCCCAGCTCATGGATATGCCCCCGAGCTCAATGGATTTGCCCCCCAGCTCATGGATTTGCCCCCCAGCTCATGGATATGCCCCCAGCTCATGGAAATGCCCCCCAGCTCATGGAAATGCCCCCCAGCTCATGGAAATGCCCCAGCTCATGGATATGACCCAGCTCATGATGATATGCCCCCCAGGCATATATAAATGCCCCAGCTCATGGTTGCCCCCCCAGCTGATGGATTTTGCCCCCCAGCTCATGGAAATGTCCCTCAGCTCATGGATATGCCCCCCCAGCTCCTATGGATATGCCCCCCAGCTCATAGATATGCCCCCCAGGCTCATGGATTTGCCCCCCAGCTCATGGATATGCCCCCCAGCTTCATGGATATGCCCCCAGCCTCATGAATATGCCCCCCACGCTCATTGAAAATGCCCCAGCTCATGGATATGCCCCCCAGCTCATGGATATGCCCCCAGCTCATGGAAATGCACCCAGCTCATGGATATGCCCCCAGCTGATGGATTTGCCCCCCAGCTCAGGAAATGTCCCCCAGCTCATGGATTACTGCCCCCCCAGCTCAGCTCATGGATAGTGCCCCCAGCTCACCTCTCTGCGGCGTCTGCGCCCGGCGGCCGCGTGCTTCTGTTAGAACGGCCGCAGACAGGAAGTGGAGCCGCTCGCCTGGGATGAAACAGCCAGGCGAGCGGCTCCACTTCCTGTCTGCGGCGCCGTTCTAACAGGAAGCACGGCGGCCGCCGGCTAAGTACGGCGGCCGCCTGCTCCAGCCTTTCGGGCTCGGGGCCACAGGCGGGAACGCTGCGTTCCCGCAGCGTTTCCCGCTGTGGGAGAAGTGCGGGAACGCCGTTCCCGCGCGTTCCCGCTCGACTCGAGCCCTGACTCTTCCACAATACCACAGAGGGGTTACTGTATTATGATGGCACTTGCAGGCCTGGCAACAAAAGCACAATATCTGGGTGCACTGACGCCTTGACCAGAATCATATCTTTTCAATATAGGACCACATGGTCCACCCCTGCATTCTTCCACAATACCACAGAGGGGTTACTGTATGATGATACTTGCTGGCCTGCCATTAAAGGCAGAATATCTGGGTGCACTGACGCCTTAACCAGATGCATATCTTTTCAATATAGTACCGCAAGGTCCACCCCTGCATTCTTCCACAATACTACAGAGGGGTTACTGTCAGGGCCGGATTAAGAACTCTATGGGCCTGGAGCTGATGATTTTGGTGGGCTTTTTTTGGAATTTAGTGGAATGAAAACATATTTTAGGTTCTTTAACCCTTTCGCTGCTGAGGCTTTTCCCGCCCCTGTGCTGAGGTCATTTTTAAGTGTTTTGCGCATCATGTTTAAACGTGTTTTGAAGGCTTATTTTAGTATATGACCCAGACATATTATATATCTTTCTTTCCGTCAGACTCAGCAGATTCATAATATGTCATTATTATATGTATACGTTATGTCATGTCTGTATATTATAACAAAATATGCAATAAAATATGTATTTTCAATAATTTACAACGTGTTAAAGTGTTTTTTCCACATTTTAACATGCGAGCAATTGCGGCGGTATATTTTGTATGGGTTGCGCTTGTTTTAAAAAAATTAGAGATGGGGTCTCGTTACATTTTTTTTTGGGGAAAATGACACTATTTTTAACAACGCACCGCATACAAAAATCGTTAGTGCAGCATCATTGTTCACATTATAATTGAAATGGGAACAATATGCTGCATTAACAAACCAAAAAAAATAAAAAAAAGTGTTTTTTTTTTTTTTTTTTTATTTTTTTTATTATTTTTCATTTTTTTTTACAAAATCTTTAACTTTCATGTTTGGTATCGTGGGAACGGCCATGCTCTGGCCGATCCAACCATACCAAAATTTAACCCCTAGCTGCCACGGATCGGGAGATAGGGAGTTCATTGGAACTCCTATCTCCACCGTGGCCAGTCAAGGGTTAAATCCCAGGACTGGCGTCATCGTGCTACGCACGATGACGCCAGTCCTCAGGGGGAGTTCCGGAGGCTTGGCCGACATCCAAGATGTCGGCCAGCTCCGGGAAAGGATCGCGAACCGGCGCTTTTCAGCGCCGATTTGCGATCCAGCTCCCAGGGGTTAATGCTAGGCATCATTTGGAAGGGCAGGCTGTGCCCTTCCAAATGATGCCTGGGTTAACCCCCACAGAGCCGCCGATCGGGCGGAGAGAGGTCCGAAGGACCTCACCCCCCTCCATTTCAGGCGCCTCCTCCGCACATGCGGGGGGGGGGCGCCTGAATTAGGTGTCATCGCGGGCCCCGCGATGACACCTAATCTGGCGGCTGCTGTTCCGGATGCCGGGCTGACATCCAGGATGTCAGCCCGCACCGGAGGGCCAGCGATCGGCCGGAATGCCGGCCCGGCCGAACGCTGACCCAATGGGAGGACGCGCTCAGCGCGTCTCTCAGCACACCAGCGGGAATGCTGAGGACGCGCTGAGCGCGTCCTCAGCAGCGAAGTGGTTAATAGTGCAGATCGGGTATATCTAACCAGGCAAACACTGAGTAAATTTAGATTTTAATTCATTTAGAGAGTGTAAAGTTATTGTTTTACATTTTATCATCCAAACCTTTTGTGGTTATATATTCTATAAGGATTTTTTTGTTAAAGAATTGAAATGGGAACCTGTTCCTGCATTTTTTCGGAGAAATATATCAAATTTTAACCAAAAAAAATTTAAAAAGGAAATTTTCCCTTTTATGTTTTGAAGGATGGTGTTTTAAGAATAATATGACTATGTATAAAACACGGCCATGCTCCCATCGTGGGGAATGAAAAGGTGAGTAATGGCAGTGGTATTGCTCATTTTATACGTCACAAATGGACAATGCCATTGCTTTGGAACTAAAAATAAATATTTTTTTTGTTTCTTTACTCTTAGATTTTCATTGTCATGTTTGGTATCACTGCAAAGGCCAGACTCTGACCTGTTCAATGACACCTCACTAGCCCTTGTGAGGTGTAAAGATTAGTGATGCAGGGTTCTAAAGTTGCCCCCCACCCGTGATTGTCGCTGCAGTACAGCGGTTTCGGTTTTTGATGTACCATTTCGTAACCACGGATTGTTCCATCACATCCATACTTGTTGGTGACATGAGAAATTAGATGGTTAGTTAGTGCAGCATCATTGTTCATTTTATAACTGAGAAGTGAAAAATATTGCTGTGTTAAAAATAAAATTTATTTATTTTTTTCTTTCTAAGTAAAACATGGCCATGTTTGCTATCATTGGAAAGGCCATGCTCTGGCCTTTCCAGTGATACTGCACATGACCCAGTAGCCACTATGGGGTTGGAGATACAGGGGTCCAAGTGCCCATAAATGCAGACATATTTATCCTTTCTGTGGGCTTTTTCTGGGGCATGGGCCTGGAGCTGCTGCTCCATCAGGCCCTATGTTAATCCGGCCCTGGTTACTGTATGATGATACTTGCTGGCCTGGCAGTCTTGCACCAAAGGCAGAATATCTGGGTGCACTGACGCCTTAACCAGATGCATATCTTTTTAATATAGGACCGCAAGGTTCACCCCTGCATTCTTCCACAATACCACAGAGGGGTTACTGTATGATAGTACTTGCAGGCCTGGCACCAAAAGCACAATATTTGGGTGCACTGCCACTGACGCCTGTATCAGATTCATATCCTCAGAGGGGTTACGGTGTGACGGCACTGTTGGGGACGCTACAGGACCAATTTTGAAGCACCTATTGTTGCATAAGTTTCACAATAATTTAGCCAAAAAAACCACTAAACTTTTTCTGCGCGTCCTGAAATGTCTTTTCATACAGGCTGCCGCCCCAAGCAGTTGTTTATGGATAGATTAAAGGAAAAGCATTTACCGTCATTTGAAATGTCATTTTTTTGTTTTTAAGTGTTTCTATACATCCTAGAAATCCGCCACTTCACGGGCAGGTTATGGGGACCTCCTAGGCACGATATTTGAAGGAATTTTTTGTTTTTATTAGTAACCCTTATTTCATGGAAAACTCACTGTCCCTTTAAAAACCTTTTTTTTTTAAACATTTTGGCCTTGTTTCCTGTCCCCCAGGGCACTACCCGGACCCTCATACACCTTTTATGGCAAATATCTAGTATATATGCCCTCTTGGAGGGCACTCTAAAAACCGAATTTTCAGCCCCATTGACTTGTATTGAGTTCGAGTTCGGGTTCGGATTCGAACATATGGGAAGTTCGGGTTCGGGCCCGAACCGAACTCGGGGGTGATCGGCTCATCCCTACCAGCAAAGTCTCAACTGTACACATGTACGCAGACGACACTGTAATCTATACCAGCAAACCAAATCTCCCGCAGCTGGAGGCCGCGCTGCAAGAACAATTCACAGAGGTAGAAAAGTGGATCAAAGATAACAAACTTTTTTTAAATACTGACAAAACTGTAACGATGCTCTTTGGAACCGCACCTAAACTACATAAATTGCAAACACCCCATCTATGTGTTGGGACAAAATCAAATGGTACGCTGACCACAGTCACTTCTCTCAAATATCTAGGTATGTGGTTAAACCCAAATCTATCCTTTGGCCCCACATCGAAAAACTCTAAACTTTACCCCAAACTAGGTGCCCTGTACAGAAACAAATCCTGCCTGAGCCCCGCGGTAAGAAAGCAGATTGTACAACAAATGCTTATGCCGGCTATTAAATACGGAGATGTATAGAATATTTGATACAGTCCTAACCTCAACATCTGAGGAAAGGGATTTAGGGGTTATTATTTCAGAGGATCTAAGGGTAAGTAGTCAATGTAATAGAGCAGCAGGAAATGCTGGCAGAATGCTTGGTTGTGTAGGGAGAGGTATAAGCAGTAGGAAAAGGGAAGTGCTCATGCCACTGTACAGAGCACTGGTGAGACCTCACTTGGAGTACTGTGTGCAGTACTGGAGACCGTATCTCCAGAAGGATATAGACATCTTAGAGAGAGTTCAGAGAAGGGCTACTAAAAATGGTGTACGGCTTGAAGGAGAAAAGTTACCAGGAAAGCTTAATGATCTTAACATGTACAGCTTGTAAAAAAGACGAGACAGAGGAGATATGATAGAAACATTTAAATACGTAAGGGAATCCACAAGGTAGAGGAAGGGAGTATATTTAAAAGGAAACAAAGTAGCAAAACAAGAGGACATAGTCTTAGATTAGAGGGCAAAGGTTTAAAAGTAACATCAGGAAGCATTATTTTAGAGAGAGGTGGTGGATACTGGAACAGTCTTCCAGTTGAAGTGGTAGATGCCAAAACAGTAATTGAATTAAGCAGGCATGGGATAGGCATCAGGCTATCCTAAACAAAAGATAAATCCAGGTAAAGTATCCATGTAATTGGGCAGACTAGATGGGCCGAAAGGTTCTTATCTGCCGACATTTTTCTATGTTTCTATGTAGTATATGCAGCCGCCCCACAAACACACCTTCATAAACTTACTACATTGTATAACTCATTCTGTCACTTTGTGCTACAATGTAACTACATGACCCAACATTGTGACATGTGAAAAGAGCTAAACTGGCTGTCGCTGGAGTCTAAACGCACCCTTCACCTTTCCAACCTGGTGTTGAAGAGCTTCTCTGGGAAGCTGCCACCCTACCTGAATAGACTGCTTCCCCCAGCAGTTCCCTCATTCTATAACCTCCGATCCAGGACCAGCACCTTACTTGCAATACCACAATACAAAAAGAAAGTGTCTCCATCCTCATTTTCCTACAGAGCACCACAATTATGGAATAACCTCCCAGACGCCATCAAATCTTCCCCCAGTCTAAAGCCACTCAAGAGCTCCCTATTAACATACCTCAATACAGAATGCACCTGAAAACATGTAACACTTTGACTATATACAGAATGCGCCTGTAAACATGTAACACAGTGACTATATACAGAATGCGCATGTAAACATATAACACAGTAACTATATACAGAATGTGCCTGTAAACATGTAACATAGTGACTATATACAGAATGCGCCTGTAAACATGTAACACAGTGACTATATACAGAATGCACCTGTAAACATTTGACATA
>RXON01003851.1:0-24584 GCA_009667805.1 Leptobrachium leishanense
GAGGAGGGTTACCCCACGTTGGGGGTTTGACATGTTTTTTTCTGGTTCTTGTTATCACTCTTCTTTACTGCTATAGGAGTAATAAAGAGATTGCAAATACTCGCCTCCGAGGCCTGCCTTAAAATCTGGAGGCTGATCTAGATCGCTTCTTAGGACGGGGGGGGGGAGGCAAAGGCATCTGAGCGGTCTGAGTGTCGGGAGCCCGCAGCAGAGTCGGATTCCCCTGTTTGGGAAGCCCCACTACCTTCTGTCTGTGAGGTATGGACCATGCTGATCGCGACTGAGGTCCGTCCTATATAAAGATTGCTGCGAAATGCCGGTAGCCGCATGCGGTCATGTGAACCCATGATGGCTGCCGGGATCCCGCTCGAGTTCTTGCGGGAACCTGGACAGCTGCTACAGCTCCAAAGAAGCCGCGCGCCTAACCCCAAACAATTCTGCAACGCCGGAGGGGAAAGCAAGCCCTACAGGGAGATAATATAAACCAGTAGCCGGCGGGAAACTCCGAACGGCCGTATAAAGACCGGCTGAGTTTACCCGCCGGACGGGTAGCCAACCCCCGCGGTTATAGCTGGGGAAAGTCGGCACCCTAAGGGGAGATTGTGTGTGTGTGTGTGTGTGCAAGCAGAAGTAAATAACTACCAGAAAGTAAAAGGAGAGATACTTATCTGGTCTGATGCAGGCGCAGTAAAGAAAGAGGCTGTGACTGCTACAGCCCAGACCATTTATAGACTTGGGGGCGGGGCTTACAGATTGGGAGTGTACCCCACGTTGGGGGCTTGTTTTCTTGTTTTTTCTTGTTCTTTACTGCTGTGGGTGCAATAAAGAAAGGGATTGCAAATATATGAAGCCTCCGAGCCTGCCTTAAAATCCGGCGCGCAGCTATTGGGATTGGGGCTGCGGATAAACTGGCGCGCAGTTATTGGGATGGGGGGGGCTGCAGATAACCTGGCGTGCAGTTATTGGGATGGGGGCTGCGGATAACCTGGCGTGCAGTTATTGGGATGGGGGCTGCGGATAACCTGGCGTGCAGTTATTGGGATAGAGGGGGGGCTGCGGATAACCTGGGGTGCAGTTACTGGGATAGAGGGGGGGCTGCTGCGGATAACTGGCGTGCAGTTATTGGGATAGAGGGGGGGGGCTGCGGATAACCTGGCGTGCAGTTATTGGGATAGAGGGGCTGCGGATAACCTGGCGTGCAGTTATTGGGATGGGGGGGGGCTGCGGATAACCTGGCGTGCAGTTATTGGGATAGAGGGGGGGCTGCGGATAACCTGGGGTGCAGTTACTGGGATAGAGGGGGGGCTGCTGCGGATAACCTGGCGTGCAGTTATTGGGATAGAGGGGGGGGCTGCGGATAACCTGGCGTGCAGTTATTGGGATAGAGAGGGGGGCTGCGGATAACCTGGGGTGCAGTTATTGGGATAGAGAGGGGGGCTGCGGATAACCTGGGGTGCAGTTACTGGGATAGAGGGGGGGGGGGCTGCGGATAACCTGGGGTGCAGTTACTGGACTAGTGTCAGGTTTAATACCTTGCAGGTACTTGCCTTTCAGGTGATGAGGCCGATATGCAGGTCTTGGATGCACACAGTTCGTGGGAGAGGAGAATCACACAGGAGGGCTGTGGGACAGGACACAATGGAACTCACAGGTTGGCTAAGGGTGATAGGGAAATCAGTCCTTGTGTCCAGGTATGAAGATAGGATCGTTGCTCCTGGGAGAGCACAGTGGGATTAGGGAGGATGGATGGGTGGTTGCTCCTGGGAGAACACAGCGGGTCTTGAGGGGAGACACGATGGGTATAGGAGCAGGGGAACACAGTGAGTAGGTAGGGTGAGGGCAGGTTACTCTGGAGCTTGTATAGCTGGTCTTGTTCATAGGAACAGGAGACAACATTGAAGCATTGGGCAGAGGGTGTGTGGAGCCTTTATTGATTAGGCACAGGGGTGTGTCATGTGACCTGTGGTGTGTGTGGCTTTAACTGTTTATATACTGGTGCTGAGCAGAAGGGCAGCACCTTTCATGCAGCTGCCACTTGCATGGAATATCACAGGAACGGACAGGTACGGTCCTGACAGAGGGGGCTGTGGATGAATAAATACGTATTTCTGCGATGGTGACGGCTCACAGTAACGGGGATAGAGGGAATAAAGGAGACGTCTTCAGGTCTCATTCTCTGCGTTTCTCCGATTCGGGTCACATCGGTTTGATAAACAGATGGTTTCTCGATCCCCGGGATCGAGTCAGGACGTTTCTATAATGCTTTGTGTATTGAAGGGCGAGAGATGGAGGTTTTAATGTAAATTAACTGCAATCCTGGGATAATGAGACTCATCGTCCTGTTCCCTCTTCACCAGGCGGCATTGAAACCGGTTCCATCACGGAGATGTTCGGCGAGTTCCGCACCGGAAAGACTCAGTTATGTCACACTCTGGCTGTCACGTGTCAGGTAAGGGAGACACAAGCCCTGAAAAGTCAGACCTTTTATGCCTTTGTGTATTTATTAATCAGGACGTTCCTGGAGATGAGAGATTCCCATTAATTCCAGGTGAAACCTGTAGGAGGAGAGGGACACTTTGAGCCGTGCATGGGGTTTACTGTTCCTGGGCTGGGCATTCCTCTCCCCTAGCTTTTCTTTGCCAGACGCGTTCATGTGACCTGCTCTCCTTTACATTACCGCGCGTTCCATCTCTGGCTGCTTCCATTAAAATGTGAGTAATCGCTGCAATACTCACGGTTACCATCAGGGGGCGTTAAAGTCTGCCGGACCTTTACACTGCAATCCTTATCTCGTTTGAATAGTGGAGCTGGGGGTCAACGTAAGCCCTTACTCTTTCCAGGTGGTAAAGTCCCCCAATTCCCCCCCTCTCACTGTGTTCGGGTGGGTCAGCACTGTATGAGGTAGAGGAATGTATCTGGGTGCAACAAGCCATCAGACCTCCCAGGTGGGTAAAGTCCATCCCCACCAAGGAGATGCTGGCGCTTCCTGTTACCTAGTGGTTCTTCGAAATGAACTGCCCTCCATGATGTCCTGTGTCACATGATACTATAGGGACAAGTCATGTGACCTCCCCCCTTCCTTTGCGGTGCGACCCCCCCCCTCTCCCCCTGGATTCTGGGGGGTGCTTTGCCTGTATATACATTAATGTAGGGCTGTCAGACTCGTCCCTGAATTACAACTCCCATGATCCTCTGGCCATCTTTTACACTGGAGGAATTCTGGGACATGAGGTCCGTGCGTCTGTCAGTCCTGCGCACATGTTTTTGAACCGGTCATGGCATGGGCTCTTCTCGGGCTCCCTTTCCCATCCGTTTAGTCCCTGGTAAGGGGGGGGGATGGGGGTCCTGTGCCCCCCGCACATTGTCACCACCTGACCTGCAGGTAGTGTTACCATTTTTAACACTTTTTTTTGTGTTGCAGCTCCCCATCGACAGAGGTGGCGGGGAAGGAAAAGCAATGTACATCGACACCGAAGGCACTTTCCGACCCGAGCGTCTGCTCGCCGTTGCAGAAAGGTACGTTTACGAGTAGGAATGCTGTGTCTGCAAAGATGTTCCTGCGGTTTCTCATTGCTTTTGGTGGCGTGGCTCGCCTGGAAGTCATGGCCCAGCACTCCCCTTATTAACACTTTAAACAGCTGCCTTTATCGCAGCATCGTGCAGAAGGTCAGAGCCGTAAAGGACCCCGTGTGACGGACAGAGAGCTTGTTCCGGATTGCGGGTCCAGGGTCCGGTTCAGTTGTTTAAGTTTTCTGTAGTCTGTTATTTTAAGCCAGCTTGGCCTCAAATGAGATTCTGGACCCTCGCGGCGTTAGAAAGTCCTGGGCGCCGGCTCAGCACTTCATTAAAGGAACACTCTAGGCTAAAAATCACACCCCCCCTTTTTTCTTACATTAAAATATACCTATTCCCTACCTAGTTATTGTGTGTGTGTGTATATATATATTATATATATATATTATATATATATTATATATATATATATATATATATATATAATATTTAAATGTAATACTTTCCCTAAAAACCACTTCTTTCCAACGGCGTTTTTTTCTTCTTTCTTTATACTCACCTCCCTCTTCCACTCCCGTCCTTCTAACTGTAACTTGGCTAATGGTTTACGTGAGAAGCACGCATGCGCACCGCTCACGTAAGCCAGCCAATCAGCAGGCTTCCTCTTCTAATTGGATTTTAAGGCAGGACCCGGAGGCTTCGTATTTGCTGTTCTCTCTAAACTGCCCCAACAGCAGCGAAGACATTTTATTGAAAAAATAACAGAAAACCAGCAGTCCTCCCTTCCCCAACGTGGGGAGGGGGACCTAACTCCCCAGATCCTCCCCATCCAGTCCATAAACCACTCCCCCGGAAGCAGCCCCTCCTCTTTCTTCGCTGCTCCCGGCGGTAGCAGACAGATAAGTATAGCTCTCCTGTATTTATCTACTCTTTTATCTCCTTTTACTCACAGAGCTTCCCGACCCGGTCCACACCGCGACGGTTCGCTCACTCGCCTGTTCCTGGCGTCGGCAATGTTAGCCGGCGCCGGGTTCGGGCTTCTCCCGGTCTCTGTACAGCTTTCTTCCTCGCGCTGCTCGCTGTCTCCCTGCATCACACGCGCACGAGCTCCACACGCGGTTTTAGCCACGCCCCCTCAAGCTCCGCTGTATCGCGGGAGGTAGCGGCTGCCATCTTGGAGTCCCTACACAGCGCGGCACACGCACGCATTCACCGCTCAGCTCAGCTCTGCAAACCGATCGCTTCCCCTTACAAGTCATGTCTCTACCAAAACCTGGCCACGCTGATGCTCCCTCCTCGGAGGACATACCAGCCTCAGACCCCGGATCTGATCGGAGCTCCCTCTCCTCGGAGCAATATGCCCGCAAGAGACACAAAAATCTAAAAGAATTTCTACAGAGTCCAGATTCGCCCGCATGGAGGCTTCCCTGCAGGCATCCGTCTCCCAGGCAGTGGCTGCTGTAGTCTTTTCCCTCTCTGAGTCTTGGCACAAATCCCTTACGGAGGCCATCTCCTCCACCCTTCCCCCCCCCCCCCCATCCATGTTGATCTGGCTCCAGAGGTCCCTAATGTCCCTTCAGAGGACCCTAATATGGGCTTCGGCCCCGCACCCTGTGCACCTGAGATCGGACTTCCCACCGGTAGTCCAGCTGCAAGCAGCAGCAGAGGGGCCGGCACTCCCAGATCACTGCCTAAACCAGCCACCACGGCGCACCCTACCCAAAGGGGCTCGGGTTAAAAAGATCAAGAAAGTCTGCCGTGCTAAACCCACAGTCACCCTCACTGACTATTCAGACTTGGATCAGGGCGATGCAGATCCAGGGATGACTGAGGGAGAAGTCCTCGAACTCCACGCTCCGGAGGACTCAGATTTGCTAGATGCGGACGCACCCACTTGCCAGCCCCGATCTCAGGGTACGGTGGTGTACGATCCGCAAGGCAATCCCCTCTTCGAGCCTGAGGATATTGCTCGCCCTAATTCCACGATCTGGTACGCGTCTCCACACATGGAGCATTGGGTCAACTCGCACCTCAGACGCCCTATGTCTAAAGAGAACAGGGCCAAAATGAAATCAGAGTGTCCTCGCCCGGTTACTGCCGGTAAATCATGCCTGACTCCCAACGTGGACATCAGCTTCCAAAAATTTGTGTCTAAGCGTAGCTGGAACCCCAAAAGAGGCATTGAATTTGCCATTAAAGGCTGCCAGGACCGTCTCCTGGACACAGCCGGCCCTCTGATTAAGCTCTTCCAACTGGCAGAGGAGGCCAAGACCGCTGGATCACTGATGGACCCTTACGAGGTCACGGAATGGGTCCAGCGGTCACTATGCTTGCTTGGCAACGCCAATGCAGCTCTCTCAACCGAGAGACGTAAGAGCATCCTGCTCAAAATTGACACTGAGATGCTGCACCTGGCCACCAATGACCTAGGTGCCTCCGCACAGGGCTTCCTCTTCGGGAAACCCTTTAAGGACATGGGGGAATACACTCAAGCATTTAACTCAATTGACAAGTCGGAGGCATCTCTAAAACGCATATTCTCACCTAACCGCGTTTTTGGCAGGGCCGGCAGGTTCATGGGTCGGCCGAGCGGGCGCTAATAATTCCCGCATCGCTAGAGGCTCCGCTTCCAACACTCAGCCCACTGTTGGTTCCAGTGGCTTCCGTGGTTCCAGCTCTTTCTACCCATCGAGGTCACGAGCTTGGCGAGCCCGCGGATACAGAGGTGGTCTTCCAGTTCCACAAGGACAAGGTAAGACCAATTTATATTATCCCTTCGTCCCTAGTTGCCGTGGACGGCCGTCTCAATCAATTCCTCCCAAGGTGGGCTTCCCTCACATCGGACCCGTGGGTCCTCTCCACCTTGATGGGTTACCAGATAGAACTCTGCGGTACCCCCACTCAGACCCATTTTCCCCACCCTCCTCGGTTCGCAGATGCCTTTCAAACACTCATTCATTCCGAGTTGGCAGACCTCAAATGCAAAAGGGCCATAGAACCCGCTTTACCCCATCCAAGGGGTTTCGTCGGCTCCCTTTTCTCGGTGTCAAAGGCGGGGGATTCTGTCTGGTCATCAACCTTCGCTCCCTCAACGATTGGGTCCTTTACCACCATTTCAAAATGGAGGGCATCCCCACGTTAAAGGACATGCTCTCCTTGTGGGAGATTGGATGGTCAAACTCGACCTCAAAGATGCCTACCTCTCAGTACCCGTTATGGAATCCCAACGGGACCTCCTACAATTCCGTTGGAAAGACAAATTATGGAGATTCACCTGCCTCCCCGTCGGACTGTTGTCCGCCCCGCGGTGTTTCACCAAGGTACTCAGACCCGTGGTTTCTTCCCTCCGCACTCGGGGAGTCAGACTGGTGATCTACCTGGACGACGTTCTTCTCATGTCCCAGTCACCTCACACCCTTCGGACCCATCTACACGACACTATTTCCCTATTCCAGGAACTAGGTTTTCTTCTCAATCCAGAGAAATCGATTCTCACTCCCACTCGCTCTATAGAATTCCTGGGCTTCGTGGTGGACTCCGACCTCATGAACCTCAGCCTTCCAATGTCAAAGATCTCCTCGATCAGGAAAGAAGCGAGGATACTGCTCAGGAAGAAGACCTTCCCCCTCCGCTCCTTGGCCCGTACGGTAGGTCTCCTAGCGGCGGCCCGCATGGCGGTTCACCCGGGCCCACTACACTACAGGGCCCTTCAACGATTGAAGGCCCGTTCACTCCGGGCGGGCCTCTGCTATACGGATCACGTGATGCTGACATAGGACGCCAGATCGGATCTACTATGGTGGATCGACAACATAGTCACCTGGAACAGTCGTTCCCTGGTACCTCCTCCTCCGACGATGACCATCGATTCAGACGCCAGCAGACTGGGCTGGGGCGCGAGATATGGCTCCCAAGAGACAGGCGGTCGCTGGTCCCCCCTGGAACAGTTATGGCACATCAATTGCCTAGAACTCCTGGCGGGATTATTCGCACTCCGTTGCTTTACACGGCGATTCCCTCCAGACTCAGTCGTACTTCGGATGGACAACATACCTGCGGTCCACTACATCAACGGCCTTGGAGGCCCTCGTTCAGCAGACCTGTCAGCCATGGCTCTGCGACTCTGGGAATTCTGCCTTCCCCTCGGGATCTCGGTCCACGCCCAGTTCATCCCCGGTCTGACGAACGAAGTGGCCGATTGGAACTCCAGGCACTTTACGGACTCGAGACTGGCGACTGTCACGGCACAGTTTCTCTGCACTATCCGCACTCTGGGGGCCTTTCCAGATCGACTTGTTCGCCTCCAGGCTCAATACGCAGCTGCCGGACTTCTTCAGCTGGAGACCGGATCCGGACGCCATGGCCACGGATGCGTTTCTCCAGGATTGGTCCAAGGGCCCCCACTACGCCTTCCCACCGTTCGTCCTAATTGCTCGCACTCTGTCACAGATCCGAGCTCAGGAGGCATATGTGGTCCTGATAACTCCATTTTGGAAGTCCCAACCGTGGTTCCCAACGCTCCTGAGCATGGCGATAGATGCCCCGAGGCCCCTGCCTCCCTCCCCGGACCTTCTACTGGACCACGAGGAGCAACCCCATCCCCTGATGACCTCCCACCGCCTTCAACTCCTGGCGTGGTGGCTCTCTGGCACCCCCCTACAGGCTTACGCCTTTCGGAACACACTACAGACCTCTTGCTCCAATCCTGGGCCCCGGGTACCCGACTCGCCTACAAGTCTGCCTGGGACGGATGGGCTGGCTGGTGTCTGGAACGGGATAGAGATCCCTTTTCGGCCCCTGTGACAGCTCTCCTGGATTTCCTCACCCATGCCTTCGACTCCGGTAAGGCTTATCGCACCGTGCACATCCTTCGTTCGGCCATTTCGGCTGGCCATTCTGGATTTTCGGGAGTCGCCGCGGGCTCCCATCCTTTGGTCTGTCGCCTCCTACAAGGCATGCGCTTCTCCCGCCCTCCGGCGCCCAAATACTCCTGTACATGGGACGTGTCCCGGGTCCTCTCCTTCCTGGATCGCTGGCCTGAGAATGCAGCTCTCTCACTGCAGGCCCTCTCGGCTAAACTCCTTATGCTTTTCTGTTTAGTGGCCTGCAAACGTGTCGGATGTCAGGGCGCTGAATTTCGGCGCCCGTTCTTATATCCCCGAAGGTGTACGCTTCGATATTTCACGTCGTACCAAGACGTTCCTTACTTCAGTACTCTTCCCGTCTTTTCGGGTCTCTACCCGTCTGTCCGGTTTCGTGTCTCCGGGAGTACGAATCTCGTACTAACTCCATCTCTTTTCGATCTCCTCATAAACCGGTCTCCTCTCCCACTTTGGCTGGTTGGCTTATGGCGCAGGCCGGGGTGGATGTGTCAGCTTTCGGGGCCCATTCTGTCCGCAGTGCCTCCGCCTCCAAGGCGGCTTCGATGGGCTGTCGACTGGAAGACCTCTTACGTGCGGCTGACTGGTCTAACGACTCCACGTTTCGTACCTTCTACTTCAAGCCCATTGTCCATTGGTCGGATGCGGTTACTGTTCCGCTTTGAACTAGCAAATATGAAGCCTCCGGGTCCTGCCTTAAAATCACAAAATTTTCCTATTCCATAACGGAAAGTTTAGATTTTAATAAGGACACGGAGGCGAGTATTTCCCGCCCTACCCCACCCGCTTTGATTGGATTCCGCATCTCTCCAGGAATGGGATGGACTGTTTTGGCGGCTGCCAGGGCTCCGTTCGTTTAACCAGATTTCAGTGTCTCACTGTTCTTTCATGTGCTTTGTCTCTTTCTGCCTTCTGAGTTCCTGATATGGTTCCTCGATGTTTTGGCTCCCGATCTCCTACTCCAGTCTTGCTTCTGAGGCTTCCACTGTTGTCATGTCGCAGCTTCGAAAGAGGAGGGGCTGCTTCCGGGGGAGTGGTTTATGGACTGGATGGGGAGGATCTTGGGAGTTAGGTCCCCCTCCCCACGTTGGTGAAGGGAGGACTGCTTGTTTTCTGTTATTTTTTTCAAAAAAAATTCTTCGCTGCTGTTGGGGCAGTTTAGAGAGAACAGCAAATACTCGCCTCCGTGTCCTTATTAAAATCTAAACTTTCCGTTATGGAATAGGAAAATTTTGTGATTAGTGTTACGTGCAGAGGATGCGCGCAACCCTAATCCCAGCCGCAGTCTATGCTGGCGGCTCGCTGCCGCCAGCTACTGCGGTGAGTTGGAGACGTCAGCGTGCTTTCAGCGCGATGACGTCTCCTACTCGCCAATAGTCGGCAGAAGTGGGAAATATGAATCCCGCTCTGCTGACTGACAGCTGGGAGGGCGGAGTAAAGTTCTCCGCGTCTCTCAGCTGTTTTTAGCTTTTTCAGCCGATCGGCTGAGCGGAGGGAGGGGGTCAGACAAGGGCATACTCAGGGCATCATGACCACCTAAAATAGCTTAGGTCATGTTGCCTAGAGTATCCCTTTAAAACCATGTGAAAAGGCAGGTGAGATTAAACGTCGTTTTGCAGCTTTCTGATAAAGCCTTGAGCACGATGCCGCGCCCAGACTTAATGCACGTCCGCTAATGCCGCTCCCAGACTTTGCCACGCACAGACTTAATGCGCGTCCGCTAATGCCGCACCCAGACTTAATGAGCATCCGCTAATGCCGCGCCCAGACTTAATGCGCGTCCGCTAATGCCGCGCCCAGACTTAATGCGCGTCCGCTAATGCCGCGCCCAGACTTAATGCGCGTCTGCTAATGCCGCGCCCAGACTTAATGTGCGTCTGCTAATGCCGTGCCCAGACTTAATGCGCGTCTGCTAATGCCGCGCCCAGACTTAATGCGCGTCCGCTAATGCCGCGCCCAGACTTAATGCGCGTCCGCTAATACCGCGAGGCGGCCTGGTAGCACCTGGTGGTCTCGTAGTTGGCCGGGTATGTTTTGTGCCGTCTCCCTGCATCAAACCCTTTACAAGGCTGTCTGCGTAAATAAATCTGCTTCGGCGAGACGTCCTGGCGCCGGATCGAGCGTTTGTTTTCGGGTCTGTTCTCCTGTCACTGTTTGTATTGTCGGCTCCTGAGCAGCTGTTTCTTTTACAGGTACGGATTGTCTGGTAGCGACGTCCTGGACAATGTAGCTTACGCCCGCGCGTTCAACACAGACCATCAGACCCAGCTTCTGTACCAGGCATCTGCCATGATGGCGGAGTCAAGGTAAGCGAGATCACTTGTACTGTGACCTTTATGCAACGTGTGCAGCCCTGGCATCGCTGTGACGTGCGTCCAATCATTGTGCTGCACTTCTTTTTCAATTTGTACACCCAAAACTGAGCATGTTGCCTGAGCAATGGACAAGTGACCCCTCCAGTCTGTCAGCGTCTGCCCATGTCAGCCGGCAGCTAAATTCCCCCCCCCCCTCTTTCAGGAAGTGGTTCTGTGGGGGTGTGACTCGGCTTGTTGGTGGTTGGGCCAGGCTCGGCAGTGGCTCAGCTTGTTGGTGGCTGGGCCGGGCTCGGCAGTGGCTCAGCTTGTTGGTGGCTGGGCCGGGCTCGGCAGTGGCTCAGCTTGTTGGTGGCTGGCCGGGCTCGGCAGTGGCTCAGCTTGTTGGTGGCTGGGCCGGGCTCGGCAGTGGCTCAGCTTGTTGGTGGCTGGGCCGGGCTCGGCAGTGGCTCAGCTTGTTGGTGGCTGGGCCGGGCTCGGCAGTGGCTCAGCTTGTTGGTGGCTGGGCCGGGCTCGGCAGTGGCTCAGCTTGTTGGTGGCTGGGCCGGGCTCGGCAGTGGCTCAGCTTGTTGGTGGCTGGGCCGGGCTCGGCAGTGGCTCAGCTTGTTGGTGGCTGGGCCGGGCTCGGCAGTGGCTCAGCTTGTTGGTGGCTGGGCCGGGCTCGGCAGTGGCTCAGCTTGTTGGTGGCTGGGCCGGGCTCGGCAGTGGCTCAGCTTGTTGGTGGCTGGGCCGGGCTCGGCAGTGGCTCAGCTTGTTGGTGGCTGGGCCGGGCTCGGCAGTGGCTCAGCTTGTTGGTGGCTGGGCCGGGCTCGGCAGTGGCTCAGCTTGTTGGTGGCTGGGCCGGGCTCGGCAGTGGCTCAGCTTGTTGGTGGCTGGGCCGGGCTCGGCAGTGGCTCAGCTTGTTGGTGGCTGGGCCGGGCTCAGCAGTGGCTCCTAGTTTGGAGCAGAACAGGACTTGGTAATTGTCATTTTTGCAGATAAATCTATCTTTTGGGTATTTATTCTCTCGTTAATGTCTGTGTTTAGAGGGGGAGTAACGTAACGTTTATGTTTAATAAACTCAGTTTATGGGATTTTTAAGTAAATTTCTGGTTTCTTCGGAGAATGATTTTCCCACAAAATTCCCATAATATTCCCTCTGCTATAATATAACCTGAATCCTAACAGAGTTTTTGGGGGTTTTTTTGTGGAAATGTGTGCACCCCCCCCCCCTCATCTTATTGGCCGGTCTGTTCATTGCAGGTACGCACTCCTCATAGTGGACAGCGCTACAGCCCTTTACAGGACAGACTATTCGGGCCGAGGGGAGCTCTCCGCGCGGCAGATGCACTTGGCGCGCTTCCTGCGAATGCTGCTGCGTCTTGCAGACGAGGTAAGGTCCCGCGGATGCACAGAGTGACGCGTTTCACTAGATAATATTTGCGGTTGTGCTTTATATTGTGTGAATGGCTGAGGCGTTGCTGGACTGCAACTCCCAGAGCGCTGATCGGTCGAGCCTGCTGGAAGCTGTAATGTTTGAGGGGCGCAGCGCGACTTCCCAGCTCTTCCTCTTTGCTGGTGGAAGGGCAATAAAACTGACCAATCACAGTGCTGTTCTCTTGCAGTTTGGAGTGGCGGTCGTGATCACAAATCAAGTGGTGGCGCAGGTGGACGGAGCGGCCATGTTTGCGGCTGATCCCAAGAAGCCCATCGGAGGGAACATCATCGCTCACGCTTCCACCACGAGGTGAGCTCGCACCACATGCAGGAACGTGCCTCGTCTTGAACTCGGTTACACGTTTCTGCTTTTAGAAACCCTTTTCTTCTTCCTCCACGTTATGATCCATTTCTCTTTATAAGGGAGGTGTCCGGGTCACGTGATCCCTCCTAATCATTCCCGTGTCTGTCAGTGTCGAGCTCCTCTGATCACAGCTGACGTGGGCTCACTCGGGCATTTAAACATTAAAGGGCTCTCGAGGCCGTGGACGGTGAACCTTGACACCCGATGTTTCAGAACTACATGTCCCATGATCCTAAGCCATGAATGAAGTTGTCAGAGCATCATGGGACATGTAGTTTGAAAAACCTTGAGTGCTGAGGTTCACCAACACTTCTCTAGGTGCTGTGACCGCACAATGCAACGGCCCCATGGCTGGGGGGGGGGGGTGTCACATGGGGCTGGTTCATCCTTCATATTATGGGGATTAGCCCGGCCTATAAAGCAGAGCCCGGCGCGGCTCCATCTGGCTTCCTGGATGTGGGTTAGGATCAGTTCTCATTCCATTAGCAGGCGTCAGCAACCCTGTCTCTCTGTTTGGGAACTGCATCTCCCATGATGCTATGCTACTCCTTAGATTGCTTGAGGCTCATGGGAAATACAGCTTTAAAACATGTGGAGGGATGAGGTTATTGACTCCCTGCATTGCAGCCCGAGGCTCGCACAGAGGCAATGGATTGGTGGGATGTGTGCTCGAGCTTCCCAGTTGATCACGTGACGTCTGCGGCTCGATAGGAGCAGGTCACGTCTGTCCAGCGCTGCTTTTTTATATTAACACGTAGGGTTAAAATGAGAAGAGTGTCTCGGGAGGGTTTAATATTTAACCCTTTAATTCCCCTCCCATTTTGTTGCCAAGGAAAGCCTCAAATTGTCACAATTACTGAGCGGAATGAAAAGTAAGCTTTGCCTCATTCGCCCCTATCGTATCCCCCCCCCCCCCCACATCTTGTCTTTTCAGGCTGTACTTAAGGAAAGGACGTGGTGAGACGAGAATCTGCAAGATCTACGATTCCCCCTGCCTGCCCGAAGCGGAGGCCATGTTTGCGATAAACGCAGACGGTGTCGGCGACGCCAAAGACTGAGCTGTCAAAACATCATGTGTTCCTCGGACGCTCTCTCCCCGTGAACTCCCTGGCCTCGCGGTGGGGACTAGAGGATCGGGGTGATCATAGCGATGCCTGGGGCTGGACGTCCTCACGACTTTGGCCCGTTTCCTAGTTTGCCTGTGATCGTGGAAAGGACGCAGCCGGCCCCAGCCCTGCTTCCCCCGGGTGTGAGCGGAGATCATTGACTTTTCAGTCGCCATCTTCCCTGTCCTCGTGCAAGAGCTGTGGGCGTTTTGCACGACTCTAGGGGGAAGGGTCAGAAAATATTTGCTATCACTCCCCTTCAATGATACAATACGAAACCGGCGGGAATGAATTACAGGGGCGGGGGGGTCTTTTATACCATCTGTATCACTCCTCTTGCTGCGATCAGGAGACGTCGTCCTGCTGGGGGTGAGCTCTGTGACTGCGTCACCTACTATCCTTTCAGCTGCATTTACAGAGATGAAAGCACAGACAATGTGATAACAGCAGGGCACGGTACAGTGACCCCCCCCCCCCCCAACCTTTATCCACCACCCACCTACCCCATCCCCCTCCCAAAAAAAAACACACTGTAGGATTGTGTTGCCGGGATGAAACCTTTTCCTTCAGGATTCGGGGCAGATCGTCGTCGGTTTCTGCATTAAGTTGCTTTGCCATGAAAGTAAAGGTTTTGCTGCTCCAGCTCAGAAATACGTCACAGCACAGGGAGGCGTCTGTGTGTGTTTATATTCTCTCTGTCCCCTTTTGGTTTTACCTGTTCATGCCGCGGCCTATGTGACGTCTGTAGGGGTGATCTTTGCCCCTGCACCATTCTGCCCCCCTCCCCTCCCCTGGGACATGTTGTTTTTGTAACACTTTATTATTTTATGTAAATAAATGTATGATATTTGGAGTGTGGTGTAAGAAATAAACTGATAAATCACCTGATCCGGGCGCTCTGCTTTCCTGGATCGCTCGCAGCTTGGACGCTGCAATGGTTTAGTTTCATGTGTCCAGCGAAAGCGGCGGGAATGAGGTTTTATTGGAAAAATTCATCTTTATTTTTAAACGACCCTAAGTTTAAAAAAATATATATTTTTGAACATCTAGATTCTCTTAAAGATCATGTGTTTATAGACCAGCGTGGCAGTGAAGGGGTTAAACTGAGGTCGTGTTTTTCTCAGGAAGGATACATTCAGATTTCTCTGGTTTTCAGTTTGTCCTGAGTTTAATAACATTGAATTGTTACAGAAACACAAAGTAATAAAATGCAAGATATTAAAAACACAAATATACAGATTAACAGAAAATAAATATATAGCAAATAGTCACTGTGTTACATGTTTACAGGTGCATTCTGTATATAGTCACTGTGTTACATGTTACAGGTGCATTCTGTATATAGTCACTGTGTTACATGTTTACAGGCGCATTCTGTATATAGTCACTGTGTTACATGTTTACAGGCGCATTCTGTATATAGTCACTGTGTTACATGTTTACAGGCGCATTCTGTATATAGTCACTGTGTTACATGTTTACAGGTGCATTCTGTATATAGTCACTATGTTACATGTTTACAGGCGCATTCTGTATATAGTCACTGTGTTACATGTTTACAGGCGCATTCTGTATATAGTCACTGTGTTACATGTTTACAGGTGCATTCTGTATATAGTCACTATGTTACATGTTTACAGGCGCATTCTGTATATAGTCACTGTTACATGTTTACAGGTGCATTCTGTATATAGTCACTGTGTTACATGTTTACAGGTGCATTCTGTATATAGTCACTATGTTACATGTTTACAGGCGCATTCTGTATATAGTCACTGTTACATGTTTACAGGTGCATTCTGTATATAGTCACTGTTACATGTTTACAGGTGCATTCTGTATATAGTCACTAGGTTACAGGTGCATTCTGTATATAGTCACTGTTACATGTTTACAGGCGCATTCTGTATATAGTCACTGTTACATGTTTACAGGTGCTTTCTGTATATAGTCACTGTTACATGTTTACAGGTGCATTCTGTATATAGTCACTGTTACATGTTTACAGGTGCATTTCGTATTGAGGTATGTTAAAGACTGGGGGAAGATTTGATGGTGTCTGGGAGGTTATTCCATAATTGCGGTGCTCTGTAGGAAAATGAGGATGGAGCCACTGTCTTTTTGTATTGTGGTGTTGCAAGAAAGGTGCTGGTCCTGGATCGGAGGTTATAGGATGAGGGAGCTGCTGGGGGAAGCAGTCTATTCAGGTAGGGTGGCAGCTTCCCAGAAAAGCTCTTAAACACCAGGTTGGAAAGGTGAAGGGTGCGTTTAGATTCCAGCGATGGCCAGTTTAGCTCTTTTAACATGTCACAATGGTGGGTCATGTAGTTACATTGTAGCACAAAGCGACAGAATAAGTTATACAATGTAGTAAGTTTATGAAGGTGTGTTTGCGGGGCGGCTGCATACACTACATCTCCGTAATCAATAGCCGGCATAAGCATTTGTTGTACAATCTGCTTTGTTACCGCTGGGCTCAGGCAGGATTTGTTTCTGTACAGGGCACCTAGTTTGGGGTAAAGTTTAGATGAGAGTTTATCGATGTGGGGCCAAAGGATAGATTTGGGTCTAACCACATACCTAGGAATTCGAGAGAAGTGACTGGTCAGCGTGCCATTTGATTTTGTCCCCACACATAGATGGGGAGGTTGTAATTTGTGTAGTTTAGGATCTGTTCCAAAGAGCATTGTAACCGTTTAACACAGTCTGGGTCTGTGCTGCGATTTGGGGGGGGGGGGGCACCAACTGAAGTCCAGAAGCAACATTTTAGCCCAGTGGCATAATGGCCAACATGATAAAACTGGTGTTAAAATCAGCGAGGGAATGTCCTAACATAGGGGGCTTTATAGACGCAAAGCCATGTGCTGCAGTACCTTCATTTGACCAGTAGATGTCAACATCCACCCCCCCCCCCATTACAGTACAGAATACATTGGCAATGTTTGGAAAATCACTTGGTAGTGAAGGGGTTAATATATAAAAATCAAGATGTACATAAATTTAAGGGTTTATTCTGAGATCTCGGTGCACTTCAGCCAATTCATTTTGCCGCAGGGTCCCCAAAAGCATCTGCCGATCAGCCGCCGAATAGAAATTGCATTTTTTTTTTTCCCCATAAGTTTTAAAACAAAAACAATGCATGGAAATAATAAACAGGTCTGTTACAGTATTTCACTGCTGCCGAACCAGTGCCAAATTTCACTGCTGCCGAACCGGCGCCAGATTTCACTGACGCCGAACCTGCACTGTATTTCACTGCCCCCCATTACAGTACAGAATACATTGGCATTGTTTGGAAAAGCACTTGGTGGTGAAGGGGTTAATCTCACTGGCGGTCTAATTTTTGTGTCTAAAAGCGTTTCAATTCTTTTGGAAAGGAAATGTGTTGTTTTATATAGTAAGTCTTTATTCTGTAGGAATAACTCACTGAAATCAGTGCAAACAAGAGTCTAGTAAACACACGGCGTCAGAGAAGGTTTGAAACACGAAATAATTTATTATCCCAAAAATAATGGAAATAAATTATATTCAATAAAATAATCAAACCAATAACCTGCCTCTTTCCTCTGGGTGCTGGGATTCCTGTGCAGATTTACACTCCTTTGCCAGTGAAATATACAGGACATGGGGGAACCAAAAAAAGAGTATTTATTCTCAAAGCAGCTTTACAGAAATTAAAAGGCGAATAAAAAATCACATGTAAAATGTAATCAGGCTTTGCAATACAGGTTTCGCTGGTGCTTGCCCAGGTCCACCAGATATTGCAAAGCCTTATTACATTTTACAAATGATTTTTATTTACATTTTATTTCTGTAAAGCTGCTTTGAGAATACTCTTTTTTTCGGTTCCCGCGTGTCCTCTATATTTCAGGGAGGTTGAACATTCGAAAATGAACCACAACCTGAAAAGAAGCCGCCGTCCAGTGAAAGGCCCCGGTTCGTGCCGCACACAATGACTGCTCGCTTCATGCAGCACAGGGACCTCACGCGAGCCAAAACCTTACAGGCTGCGGCTGGCACGCAGCACGTACATGTTTGTGGTTGTAACACAGCGAGACTAACTCCGGCAGGAAACCGAAACCCCAAGAAATCTGGGAAGAATAATAAGCCGGGACACGCGTTGCAGATTATGTACGGCAGCATGTGCTTCACGTTTTATGGTTTATTCAGATTACTGACCATTAACCAGCCGGTGATGACGACTCCTGCACCCCGTGGAACCGACAACTCTGTCTGAATCCCCCCCCTTGCTAAAATCAGCTACAAGGAGCAGCCCCCACCCTCACTGTTACAAAGCTGCCGCACATACAGATACAAGGTGTTGCTGTAATTGCCATACACAGGCATTATGCGGCACATACAGATACAAGGTGATGCAGCACATACAGATACAAGGTGTTGCTGTAATTGCCAATACACAGGCATTATGCGGCACATACAGATACAAGGTGTCGCTGTAATTGCTATACACAGGCATTATGCAGCACATACAGATACAAGGTGTTGCTGTAATTGCCATACACAGGCATTATGCGGCACATACAGATACAAGGTGTTGCTGTAATTGCCATACACAGGCATTATGCGGCACATACAGATACAAGGTGTTGCTGTAATTGCCATACACAGGCATTATGCAGCACATACAGATACAAGGTGTTGCTGTAATTGCCATACACAGGCATTATACGGCACATACAGATACAAGGTGTTGCTGTAATTGCCATACACAGGCATTATGCAGCACATACAGATACAAGGTGTCGCTGTAATTGCTATACACAGGCATTATGCGGCACATACAGATACAAGGTGTCGCTGTAATTACTATACACAGGCATTATGTGTTTTACAGCTGAAAGTCCTGTTATTCAATCTTTTTACTCTGTAACCTGATATCAATGATTACCCCATGCTATAGCAGAATAATCTGAGCCAGGAAGGGGAGGAGCTGTGTAGTCTGCAATATGCTGCTGGAGGCGGGAAATATTAGCCTGAGTTGCTAAAGGGTTTCTTTCACCAGGTTGGATTTATTGAGAATGTTTCTGGTCTCTTGTATCTCCTCCCAGAAGGCGGTCCCTGTGCATAGCTCCGCCCCAGCATTCCATTGGACGGTGCTTATACGATACGTGTTGATTTTCAGACAATTTGAGACTATTTGACGATTAAAAAATTTGGCCAAAACATAAATCCATAAAAGGTCATTGCGACGAGAATCGTCAGGACAGGTGTACTTTATTTCTGGATCATGCCAGCGCCCCTCTGCTCCCTATGCCCATACCCTCACCCATCACTAGCGAGCCCTGCTGTGATCACCCATTTAACCCCTCAACAACTGGCCGTGGACAGTAGGCAATATGAGGATAAAGGGGTGCGGGAGCCAGTGGACTTCACAGCAGCCAAACCTGCTCTTATTACACCCCGATATAATTACCATATTACACCCTGATATATCACTTTATTACACCCCGATATATCACCATATTACACCCTGATATATCACTTTATTACACCCTGATATATCACCATATTACACCCTGATATATCACTTTATTACACCCCGATATATCACCATATTACACCCTGATATATCACTTTATTACACCCCGATATATCACCATATTACACCCTGATATATCACTTTATTACACCCCGATATATCACTTTATTACACCCTGATATATCACCTTATTACACCCCAATATATCACTTTATTACACCCCGATATATCACCTTATTACACCCTGATATATCACTTTATTACACCCCGATATATCACCATATTACACCCTGATATATCACTTTATTACACCCCGATATATCACTTTATTACACCCCGATATATCACCTTATTACACCCCGATATATCACTTTATTACACCCCGATATATCACCTTATTACACCCCGATATATCACCTTATTACATCCTGATATATCACTTTATTACACCCTGATATATCACTTTATTACACCCCGATATATCACTTTATTACACCCCGATATATCACCTTATTACTTCCTGATATATCACTTTATTACACCCCGATATATCACTTTATTACACCCTGATATAATCACCTTATTACACCCCGATATATCACCTTATTACACCCGGATTTTTTAGCTGATCTCCTCTCACGCCTCTGGGCCCCTCTCACCCTCTCGGTTGCGTTCCCCACGCAGGGAATTTCTCTAAGATTTAGGTTAAAATAGTTAATCTGTAAAATGACTTAAATGTGACCATTTTAACTGAACCCTAACCCGATGGACAGAGAGCCCACCAATAGCAGAGCCGAGCACCAGCAGCCAATGGGAGGAGAGCAATCCAGATAGAGCTGTAAACAGTAGAGCCTGAAGCAGTTTGTGGATTCTCTCCTGAGGAGCTGACACTCACAGGGAGAGGAACCCGTGCACACCTGGCAGAGGGCTGCTTCAGCCGCCGTCCTGTAACGTGAGTCGTTTTGTTGCTTTTTTTCTCTATTATTGTGAGTTTATTAATCGGAGCTCGATTCCAATCCTGCTGTTAAGTTAACCAGAGCTTCTCCTCAGCCGTAAAGACTCCGGGTCCTTCCCAGCTCTTGCAGCGTGGGAAGAATTCCACAGGGAAGCATCTCCTCAGGGGTGAAGTGCAGCACATGAAAAGTGCTTCCCAGCAGTCTGTAGCGTTCATATACTGCATGAAGGGAATCCAGTGGCGGAACAGCCTCAGTCAGTGAATGGATTTCTCTTCTGCAGGGCAGCAGCTTTTTTTTGTGCGCTTTACGCCATGCAGCGTCTGGCGGGGGCTGGCAGGTGCTGCGGGGGCTGGCAGGTGCTGCTGCTGGCGTCTGCAGGGGGCTGGCAGGTGCTGCTGCTGGCGTCTGCAGAGGGCTGGCAGGTGCTGCTGCTGGCGTCTGCAGAGGGCTGGCAGGTGCTGCGGGGGCTGGCAGCGTCTGGGGGCTGGCAGGTGCTGCTGCTGGCGTCCGCAGGGAGATGGCAGGTGCTCTGGGGCTGGCAGATGCTCCGGGGGTTGGCAGCTGCTCCACGCTTTCCAGGGCACACATTGTTTATTCATACTGATGGGCAGTGCATGAAAACCGCTCCCGCAGTATGAAGCTTTCTTGCACTGCAGGGGAGAAATCAAAGCTGAATCCCAGGTGACCTGACGTTCCTTCTGAAGCATATGAATTCTACATACTGCAGAGCAGCACCTTCCCTGTAATGTGTCCAGGAACACATGGCAGCCGTTGCTCTAGTGGTCTGAGTGATGTCAGCTGTCACTGGATGATGTGAATTCGGGGGACGCATCACTCAGTTTGTGCTGCCTCCCCCCCCCCCCCGCAATCACAATCATTATGCTGAGTTTTAATTTTGTAATAAAAACAAAACCTGTTACCAGCGCCTGTCGATACTTACTGAATTTTAATTTTCACAGCAAATAAGCATCACAGACATTTTCTTAATGCAGCGTGATGTCACAGTGACGTCTTATTCTATATGGCGTGATGTCACAGTGACGTCTTATTCTATACGGCGTGATGTCTTATTCTATACGGCGTGATGTCACAGTGACGTCTTATTCTATACGGCGTGATGTCTTATTCTATACGGCTTGATGTCTTATTCTATACGGCGTGATGTCACAGTGACGTCTTATTCTATACGGCGTGATGTCACAGTGACGTCTTATTCTATACGGCGTGATGTCTTATTCTATAGGGCGTGATGTCTTATTCTGTAGGGCGTGATGTCACAGTGACGTCTTATTCTATACGGCGTGATGTCACAGTGACGTCTTATTCTATACGGGGTGATGTCTTATTCTATACGGCGTGATGTCTTATTCTATACGGTGTGATGTCTTATTCTATACGGTGTGATGTCTTATTCTATACGGCGTCATGTCACAGTGACGTCTTATTCTATACGGGGTAATGTCACAGTGACATCTTATTCTATACGGCGTGATGTCACAGTGACGTCTTATTCTATACGGCGTGATGTCACAGTGACGTCTTATTCTATACGGCGTGATGTCACAGCGACGTCTTATTCTATACGGGGTGATGTCACAGCGACGTCTTATTCTATACTGGGTGATGTCACAGTGACGTCTTATTCTATACGGGGTGATGTCACAGTGACGTCTTATTCTATACGGCGTGATGTCACAGTGACGTCTTATTCTATACGGGGTGATGTCACAGTGATGTCTTATTCTATACGGGGTGATGTCACAGTGACGTCTTATTCTATACGGCGTGATGTCACAGTGACGTTTTATTCTATATGGGGTGATCTCTTATTCTATACGGGGTGATGTCACAGTGACGTCTTATTCTATACGGCGGGATGTCACAGTGACGTCTTATTCTATACGGCGTGATGTCTTATTCTATAGGGCGTGATGTCTTATTCTGTAGGGCGTGATGTCACAGTGACGTCTTATTCTATACGGCGTGATGTCACAGTGACGTCTTATTCTATACGGGGTAATGTCACAGTGACATCTTATTCTATACGGCGTGATGTCACAGTGACGTCTTATTCTATACGGCGTGATGTCACAGTGACGTCTTATTCTATACGGCGTGATGTCACAGCGACGTCTTATTCTATACGGGGTGATGTCACAGTGACGTCTTATTCTATACTGGGTGATGTCACAGTGATGTCTTATTCTATACGGCGTGATGTCACAGTGACGTTTTATTCTATATGGGGTGATCTCTTATTCTATACGGGGTGATGTCACAGTGACGTCTTATTCTATACGGCGGGATGTCACAGTGACGTCTTATTCTATACGGCGTGATGTCACAGTGACGTCTTATTCTATACGGCGTGATGTCTTATTCTATACGGGGTGATGTCACAGTGACGTCTTATTCTATACGGCGTGATGTCACAGTGACGTCTTATTCTATACGGCGTGCCGTCTTATTCTATACGGCGTGATGTCTTATTCTATACGGCGTGATGTCACAGTGACGTCTTATTCTATACGGCGTGATGTCTTATTCTATACGGGGTGATGTCACAGTGACGTCTTATTCTATACGGCGTGATGTCACAGTGACGTCTTATTCTAACCGGCGTGATGTCACATTGACATCTTATTCTATAGGGCGTGATGTCGCAGTGACGTTTTCTTCTATAGGGCGTGATGTCACAGTGACGTCTTATTCTATACGGCGTGATGTCACAGTGACGTCTTATTGTATACGGTGTGATGTCTTATTCTATACGGGGTGATGTCACGGTGACGTCTTATTCTATACGGGTGATTTCATAGTGACGTCTTCTATACGGGGTGATGTCACAGTGACGTCTTATTCTATACGGTGTGATGTCTTATTCTATAGGGCGTGATGTCACAGTGACGTCTTATTCTATAGGGGTGATGTCTTATTCTATAGGGGGTGATGTCACAGTGACGTCTTCTTCTATACGGCGTGATGTCTTATTCTATACGGCGTGATGTCACAGTGACGTCTTATTCTATAGGGGGTGATGTCACAGTGACGTCTTATTCTATAGGGCGTGATGTCACAGTGATGTCTTATTCTATAGGGCGTGATGTCACAGTGACGTCTTATTCTATACGGGGTGATGTCACAGTGACGTCTTATTCTATAGGGCGTGATGTCACAGTGACGTCTTATTCTATATGGCGTGATGTTTTATTCTATACGGCGTAATGTCACAGTAACGTCTTATTCTATACGGGGTGATGTCTTATTCTATACGGCGTGATGTCACAGTGACGTCTTATTCTATACGGTGTGATGTCACAGTGACGTCTTAGGCTAGGGTCAGACGAACGCATTTTTATGTTGTCTGTGAAAAAGTGCGTTCGAACGAATGGACGCATTTTTTCACAGAATACGTGATAGTGGTCATACGATGCGCATTTTCGTCCGTGATTTTGTACGGATCATCAATAAAACACTTTTTGTGTCTGGACGTTATGTTAGCCGGACATTAGCAGCGTCTGGCGTCTCCTAATCACGCAAACACGCCGCTAGCGGACGCAGCGCACTCTGTACGTCAGTACCTGCGGTTTCACGTTCTCGAAAAAATGCGTTCATTTTCCACTTGCGTTGCGCAGCCGGACTTTTGTGCGACCGTACTTCGTATATTGGCCGTCATTGCCCGGCATCTGCTGCTAGTGCGGCCGTGATTAAGTGCGGCTGCACGCGCGTTCGCACTGCCTCAGTCTGACCCTAGCCTTATTCTATACGGTGTGATGTCACAGTGACGTCTTATTCTATACGGCGTGATGCCACAGTAACGTCTTATTCTATAGGGGGTGATGTCACAGTGACGTCTTATCCTATACGGCATGATGTCACATTGACATCTTATTCTATAGGGCGTGATGTCGCAGTGACGTCTTATTCTATAGGGCGTGATGTCTTATTCTATACGGGGTGATGTCACGGTGACGTCTTATTCTATACGGCGTGATGTCTTATTCTATACGGGGTGATGTCACGGTGACGTCTTATTCTATACGGCGTGATGTCACAGTGACGTCTTATTCTATACGTGTGATGTCTTATTCTATACGGGGTGATGTCACGGTGACGTCTTATTCTATATGGCGTGATGTCACAGTGACGTCTTATTCTATACGGTGTGATGTCTTATTCTATACGGTGTGATGTCTTATTCTATACGGTGTGATGTCTTATTCTATACGGGGTGATGTCTTATTCTATACGGTGTGATGTCTTATTCTATACGGTGTGATGTCTTATTCTATACGGGGTGATGTCTTATTCTATACGGCGTGATGCCACAGTAACGTCTTATTCTATAGGGGGTGATGTCACAGTGACGTCTTATCCTATACGGCATGATGTCACATTGACATCTTATTCTATAGGGCGTGATGTCTCAGTGACGTCTTCTTCTATAGGGTGTGATGTCGCAGTGATGTCTTATTCTATAGGGCGTGATGTCACAGTGACGTCTTATTCTATACGGTGTGATGTCTTATTCTATACG